>JANVCC010000261.1:2920155-2956221 GCA_025345505.1 Todiramphus chloris collaris
GGGCTTCCCTCTGTGGTACCCTGGGGGATGCGGGGCTGTGCGGGGCTTCCCTCCCCTCTCCTCCCTCTGCTGCTCAGCGCCAGGGAAAGGCGGCTGCTGGGGGGAGGGGAACCCACACCCGGCATCTCCCCGCTGGTGGGGGGGGGGGGACCCCGGCTGGCTACCGGCTCTGCAGGGTGTCTCTGCTGTGCTGCTGCCGGGTCCCCGCACTGCCAGCCCTAGGATGGAGTGACAGATCCGCTGGGGTGAAAGAAAGGAGAAAAATTGGAGCGTTCAAGAAGTCGGGGAAAAAGATTTCTTCATTGCTTATTTTGGTTTTTTACATTGAGATCTTTATACAGTACAAAAATATTATATATTCGTCCTGAATACCTGAGTGATTTGTTTATGTTCAGGATCTAAGGAGTTTTAGGGTTTTATTTTAATGAAAAATGAAAGAGAAATGCATTATTACACAAAATAGCTTCATGAATAATAGGCATCTTGCTGTTGTGAAATTGAATTAACAATATGTGATCTGCTTTACTGTGTATGCCAAGAGAACGAGAGAGCTTCATTGTTCTAGTGGTCAAAAATCATTGTTTTTCCAGTCAGTACAGGTGACTTACAAAAGAAAAAAAAAGTGTTTGGAGTCACTGACAGAGCAGTGAGAGGAAATGAAGTTCTCACGAGGTGCAAAACTGTTATTCGTACTTGCAGACTTGCATAACAAAGGAATCTAAAAATAGGCTTTTAAAATGGGAAAGTTTTGAGTGACAATGAAAGTGTTCTTTGGTAAAGGAGGATGGAAAAGTTTGCTCATTTACTTATGACTGACTAGAGTTGCTTTTTACCGTAAGGCACATAAAGAACTAGAGATTTGGTTTTGCTTGTGATCAGTTGCAAGTGGATGGGTTGAACTTCGTTTAGTAATATAAAAGTTGTGGTGAGCGCGTCCATGACTTTGGTTTGACAGAGCATTTACGCTGATATTTTTATAGTGTCAAACTTGCTGCTGTACTTTGATCCCCTGGCGTGTGGTAGATAAGCTGCCAGCTCGGCCCTAGACAGAGCAAAATATTTCCTCTGAAGAAGCAAATGTGACTGATGATGGTGATGATGAATTTATATTCACAACTTTGGTACTTGTGTTGCAGTAACTCTTCCAGTCCTCATCATGGGTCGGTTGCTGGGTACTGTACAATAAAACCCCAGATTTTAGGTACCAAACGGCTAACGGTGCAGACATGAGACAGCAGTTGCATAAAACAAATGTGATAGATAATTATTCAGCCGTAAAAAATACAGCTAAAGCGTTAAGGTGGCGTTTTGTGATTTTTAATATCTATCTGCAGCTGTATACGTAGTTAGGGTTGGGGTTTTTTAACTGAAGATTTTCCATGGTGTCCCACCCGCTACAGGTAAACTGCCACCAGTAGCTGGAAGCTTGATTGCTTATTGTCCATCAGTCAGGGAGGAGTTGGCAGGGTGGGACACAGCTTGCTGTATCCCTGAGTTTGAACAAGCGAGTGCCAAAGTTCATTGGAAAGTAGACGGGTTTCAGTTCTGAAAGCTGCGGTGGAGAAACCAGTAGAGGTCAGCACAGAGCGCTGAAATGGAAGCGGGGTGCCGAGGCTTTGGCTATTTTCGATGTCCAACTTTGCCTTTAAAATGTGGCTCACAGTCAGTATTCCGGTTCTCTTTGAAAGGCAGATTAAAAATACTTGGGATAATATGATAAGGGCAGACGGCTTAAGCAGAGTGATTTGAACAGCAACATGAATTTTGTGGCATGCTGTAACTTGCAGAAAGATGCTGCAAACCTTCTTTTGTGGAATCGTTATCGAAACCAATGTGTAATGCTTATTACATGTACTATTATGTATCCTGCAGTGGCAAATGAATCTACCTGAGGGTTTTGTAGCAAAAAAATTAGGAGAAAGAGGGTAATTTTTAGGAAACAAGTTTTCAGATACTTGAAGCTAAAGTAATGAAAGAATTTTTCTCATTTTGGGTAACAAGTTTGTATAATTATCATTAAGTGATGCTTTAAAAAACTTTTCTTTGTGCATATACACATATATACAAAGAGAGAGAGAGAGGGGGAGAGGCAGACAGACTCTGTATATAAAGTTGAATTATCTTTTGTTTCACTTTTTAAAGCCATTGTTTGCTCGTGGTTTCCTTTTGTGATTTAAAGCAAGGAAAAGAATCACCGCGTATAGTCAGTGCATGAAAAGATCCTTCAACGTATATTCGCTGCAAAAGCTCATCTCTGAAAAGCTTCTGTTCAAGCTGCTCTCTGTGGATCTAGAAAGAGCAAGCTGCCTGTCCCCATTCTTTCCTTGCACTTTAACTAAGTACTTTGGAAACCACCTTGCTATTAAAGTGCAATTGTTGAATATCAAAGAATTGCAAAAGAACTATCACCAGCTAAAGGTGGTGTGTTCTGTTTTGATTCCAATATCGACTAATATCCATTCTCTGTGAGTTTAGGGAGGAATTTCCCAATACCTTCAGAGAGAATAGAACTATACAGACAGTGAATATTTTTTTTAAATCCTCTTCACTTGTTCTGCTTGCCTTTCATGGGCTTCTTTAGATGAATTATGGAGGCACTGGAAACGATGCAGCATCTCTGCAGACCATACTTTCTCTCCATTTGCTTTGTAATGCACAAGAACTAGACATAGACTCTTCAAAATCTTTCTCATGGGCACTTGTTTGCCACTAGAGTCAGACGGTGGAAGTGTGAAGGCAGTTCAGAGGGCTTTCAGGGAGGATTACTGCAGGGCAGGGATTCCCTGGTAACTGCAACAGCTAGCAGCAGTGCAAACTGAGGTGGGAAGGAGATGGAGATGTCATAAACTGTTGTTGCATATCTGACCTGAGATGTTTTTGGTTTTTTTTTTCTTCCACACTTCTGTCATTAGTTAACATCACACATCAGTCTTTCAGTGACATGCAGCTAAATTTTCTTGGGGAATATCTCCCTTTACACATGTAGTGTAAAACCCTCTTTTTGGCAAAGTCAATGAAAATCCTGATGGTTGCATCAGTGGTGAGACTAGGATAAATAATCTCATTTCTTTCATAACACAGGGTCCAACCTAACAGTGTGGTGTACAAGGGATGATGTGTTAAATCACAGTTGCTGTTTTGAGCCCAAATTTCATACCAAAGGCCTGGGTTCAATTCCATTCAATACAGTTCAGTGCCTTATTTAAAGGAGAAACAACTTCAAGGACTGATTTCACTTTGAATGTGTTTTGAGAAAATAAGCCTGAATCTGAAAGTCAAACCTACCTTCTGTCCCCACATGAACTTCTGATGTCCCTACCTTATTGGCACACAATATTTTCACCTTTTTCACACACCTCTCATTTGTTGTCAGGTGAAAAGGATGTGAGAAGTTATATTCTTCTAAGTCACATTTGAACTGCCCATTTACAGTAAATGATACTCTTAATCAGTTGTTGTTGGGAGGGATCTCTCCTTCCCATGCTTTTCCCAAAAAGTAATGCAAAGGTTGAAGTTAAGGGGATTCATATAATAGTAGATGCTCTTTTTAGCCAGTGTTGAAGTCCAAAAGTCCAAGGATTTCTATTGCTTCAATTAACTTTGTTTACATGTTAAATTTCATGAACATCTGGTGTCCTTTTACTCTATAACACATGGGATATAAAACCCCCCAAATCAGGGACCAAAATAATGTTGCTGGAAATATGTAGTTCAATCAAGTACAATGTTATGCTAGAAGTTTGCTACTCTTATCTGTATCCAGGCCAAAGATAGATCAAAACAGAACTGTTCATGACTAAGGAACAGAAGGTCTATATTATCACTAAAATTCTCAGTCTCTTGGTAGATTCATGTTTGATATATTCTTGATTGTGTTATAACATTCATATGTTCTTACAGGTATAGTAATATTATATTCTCATGTTGTCCCTCTTTCTTGATGTCTTTATTTGTTTCCTGCTTTTAAAAATTCTTCCCTTCAAAGTAGCTATGCATAGTGAAATTATCTTACACTGTATAGGTAGGGTTTATGTTTGGTTAAGTCAGGGATAAATTCCTCCATTCTTAGTGTACATGTGTTTACAAAGATGACTTCCAATATTTTTGTATTACCTGAAAAGGAGGTATCTGTCATTGAACTATAAAGCTGTGTGTTCTCTTTAAGCAGGTATTAAAAAATTGTGGGAATAGTATTAATTCAGTCAGTGGTAAAAGTAATTGAGATAGCAGCACTAGTGAAAATCTAGATATAAACAAAGAAATGGTGGCATTTGCACCAGCAGTTGAATAAATTAAGGTTCCTTTCCTGTAATTATGTTATCTATCTACAGGTTGCAAAGTAACTTAAAATAAATAAGAGCCAATGAATTATAATGATAAGTGTAGGCAAATAAATGGTAATTTCAAATGTTCCACAGCAAGAAAAACTTACAGATTTTCTTTTTCTTACCCATAGGAATAAAAGGAGAGCCTAAAGAATTGGTATTAGTCTGGGAAATGTACTCCTTATCACAAGAAAATGTCACTATAACAGTTTCATTTTTGGTGGTTCTACCATTCTAGTGAAGCATAACTATGGAGGCAACTTTTCTTGAGAGATAGAAATGATGTTTTTCCCTGCCTATATTAGATTGGATGATATAGCTGGGTTTTGTTTTTTCCACTTTATCCTGGAGTTCTGTTGGGAAATTGTTACCTTTTCTTTTTGCTGTGTAGCTCAAGTCAATACTAGGCTTCTTGTCGTCATTTCCTCACTTTCTCATATGTCAAGAATAAACTTTAGACTTCAGTCTTTCCTTGATATTCTTTACGTCCCACTGAAATTAATAGGATGCTGAACCCAAGTCTGGAATGCCTTACATATCCCAGTAACAGGAAAAAACTAGCTGTATGGGGTGGCCTGAAGTGACCTGTAACCTTTATAATGTCAGCATTAAACCTGAGGTATTCAGGGCTTTCTAGAAACTCTGAAAATCACTTCCTTTTCATAGAAAATTTCTTAATAATTTCTTCTATACTTATATATTTCGAAGTGGTCAATATTCACACCAGCACCTTAACTGTAAACCAAATAAATGTGACATCATATTTTGTAGTACATATTCATGATTGTGCTTACAAGCAAAGTTGTTTCTGGAAACATTTTATGTTTTTAACAAGTCTCTTCTAAAAGCAAATCTTATCTTCGGCTCTGCTCTACAGAATAACTCTTTTATCAATGAGTTGTAACACATCAAAAAGATCTTCTGTAGGATGTGCTTGCAATTTACTCCATACACTGCAAGGGGAGGTTAAAAATAGGCTTAGTGGAATAGAAAGCATCTAACGAGTACATGGCCTTACTTTTTCCTTTTGTATGTCAAGGGCAAATCTCAATTTCAATTGTAGGCACTAGGTTTTCACAACACTGTAAAAGTACAATGAAGAGCGATGTTGTTTGGTGATGTTATTTGACTGTTCTCTGAGGGGTTTAGGTTGGCCCAGAAAAAGAAATGTGCCTTTCTGAAAACTTTTAATCTATGTTTAAATGTATTGTATTTCTAGCAATACACTCGTATTTTATCTTTCTCTCTATGTATGTATATAAATACATACAGAACATTAGGAAATTTCTGCAGGAAAATACTACTTAGGAGCTCATATTTTTTATGATCTCAACAAGTTTGTATCAACATTAATTTTGTTCCAAGAATTAAGATGTTAAACTCAGCAAATTGTTTAATTAAAATCAGATGGAACATGGATAAAAGTCTTAAAAAAATACTAACTGTGGCTTTAAACAGCATGAAGCAGAAACGCATGTCGTTTCCCATGAACCTGACTCGCAGAAATATTTGATCTATTTTTCTCAGTAATAATTTTATTAGTAGTGTTCCTATGGAAGTGTTAATCATGTGATTGTATGTGTCAAAGCTATTCCATTTTGCTATCAGATTTATCCAACTTCAGAGAAAATGCATGAGTTAAGATTTTTGGGTAGCTTAATGCTGGTGGTAAAGATGACCACGGAGAATGTAAAAGCTTATACTTGGTATGCTTATACCGAGTTCTCTTGCAAAAAAAAGTGATTTGAAGTAGCACAAATTTTAATTCTTGACCAATCCAACTGCATTCTATGGTGAGATGACTGGGTTGACTGGATTCATGGTTAAAGGGAGCAGGAGATGTCATCTTCTTTGACTTTAGCAAGGTATTCCTCACAGTCTCCCACAATATCCTCATATTCTAGCAGTTGTTATGGAGTAAATGGATGGACTACTAGATGAGTAGAAAACTGGATGGATCATTGGACTCCAAGGGCAGTGTCTAAGGGTTTATACTCTGCCTCAATGCCTGAGTTCCCCAGGGGACTGTCCAGAAACCTGTCCTGCTTAATATCTTCATAAGTATCTTGGTGGACAGCAGGTTAAACATTGTATGTTGACAGTGATGAAGGCTAGCATAGCACTGGACTGTATCAACAGCAGAATAGCCAGTAGATCAAAGGAAGTGGTTATTTCCCTTTACTTGGTACTAATTAGATGAAATTGGTACTAATTATCCAGAACGTTGTACCCCGTTCTGGGTACCGTCTTACAACACAGACGTTGATCAACTGGAGCAAGTTCAGTGGAGCACTACCAAGGAGGCAAGAGTGTGTGCTCTGGGAAAGAGAATCTGAGAAAGCAGGGCTCATTTAATCTGGAGAAGAGATGCCTGCAGGAAGAAAATCATTTTCAGGCAGAGAAATCCTGAGTTGTGTTGCAACTTTTGAGATACATTTTCCTTGTAAGTGAATAATGCCTCCTAAGGAAGCTCATCTATTCCTGTGTATCAGCTGAGATTGGGTTTTTAAGGAGCTCTAATGAATATCTCAGTCTTGCAAGAGGTTTCCTTGCAGTTAGCCAGTAGATGTAATTCTCTGCTACTTTGTAGGGACAAAGTAATGTTTTCCCATGAGTAATAATGGAAAATACAAAAATCAACTGGCATTCCAGATGTAATCTGATGGTTTATCCAGGTCTCTGAAGCTGCTGCGCCTGCTGGGAGGATTCTGGCTGTGGAGGAGTGCTTGACACCGCTCCTGGGATGTTGCAAATTTACTGAGTATAGGTGAATGATGTTGTTCAGGAACCAATGGTTTGTGGATACTGAAATGTGCCTTGTTTTGATTTGATGGTGCTTATGCCCTGGTTTTGTTTTTTTTTTTCTCCTGAATTTTGATGTGAAAATTTTTGATTAGGAAGAATGAAGCATGTCAAGGAAGTCATAAGAAATCTGATACATTTTTTGTCTGGAAGTGAAAATAGTAGAACAAAGGGAGGGATTATCAGGTATTTATAAGCCTATCTTTTCCCTATGCCAAATAAACATGGCCAACAGTGAGGACTGGGGTCTAGAAGGAAAAGGAAAGGGTTCCTGAGCTCTCTTGGGCCATTGGTAGAAAAAAGTCTACTTGGGAATGTGGAATACATTATAATCAATCTTATACTGTATGGATTTATACTCTGGAAGATATTAGGAAGTGGCTGGGAAGATATCAATGTGACCAGCCCTGGAATGGACACCAATAGAGTGGCACCAGAATGTTCAGTTTGTCCCATCCAGATGTCTCCTGTTAGGCCATGATATCCTGGTATGGCTTTTGTTTCTTTGTCATACCAGGGGTCTAACGCTGTCCAGCACTCTGGCAAAGGCATATTGCATTTGGTTATCATTTTACAACTCTTTTGCAAGTGTTGCTAAAGAATTGTCATCACTCATTTAATCAGCTGACAACCTGAGAAGTGCTTGTACAAGTTCTACACCTGCATCAAAGAATGGCTGAAAAAGGACAAACCTGACATTCTGATTTCCACAGGTTTGAGATACAGTTGAGTTGGTAACTAAAGAGAAAAATCCCTGAGCACAAGTGTTTTATTTGGGGACTCACTTTACTTGGACAGACTGTTCTTGGAGCCCTTTTTTGCTGATCTGCTCTCATTTAGCCCTGGATATTTGTCTACTAACCTGTGGTGACTGTGAAAGAAAAAAAGCTGAGAGAAGGAACCCTTCCATAAGGTGTCTTCTGTTGTGCATAGCCATTGTTATTTACATAATTTAGAGAAACAGTGAACATATTAAGATACTTCACTGTAAGAAATCAGTGTCACATTATGTAAAATGACTAAAGTTGAGACATAATTTGCTGATTTGTGAACTTAACAGGACGCAACTTTCTGTTCACCTGAACTACGAGAGGGAGAGAAGCACCTTCTCCTCCTTCTTATTAAGCTTTTTGATATAGAACATTCCTCAAACAAGATATATACCTAGAGCCTTTGGAGATTCCATCTCCAAAGGGAAAACACATACTATTCACAGCACACTAGAATGAAGGACTGTATTCTGCTTTAAATTATTTATTCACCCAAATATCAAGTAGATTTTTCTTAACTAAATAAAAATTGGTCCTGAATGCTCAAAGTACTTTTGTGAAATAAAATGTATGTTACTCATGTACAGTGACAGAGGGAAAGGAAGAAGGAGAGATTGCCAAGGACATTCTGAGAACATTTATTGATTGGAAACAAATCACTGATTTTTTTGTTTTGTTTTGTTTTGCTGTTTTTTTTTTTTTTTTTTTCTCCATATTACATGAAGTGGTCTCTGTCTGGGTGTAATTTTTACTTTTTAGTGCCATTTGCACCTGTGGCCTTTGGACTTAATGTTTATGACAGATGGACTGGACTGTGTTTGCACCATTTAGTGTATAATCCTTCTGTATGTATCTATGCCATGCTAGGCAGTGGCACTGGCCCAATGGGCATATTTATTAGTGCAGACTTCCTGTCTGCTTCCATTGTTCTCTTGCAGTGTCCTTTGAGCCTAATGGACCTTGCTTTGTGCTGGGCCCACCTACAAAATATTGTTCCTGGTTCATGCCAGATTAGCTGGGTTGCTTTTTTCTTTTTTCTTTTTTCCCTCTAACACGTGTGCCAACTAGAACGCTTAAAATGGATCAATTCCATATTGTAAATGCTCTTCCTCTCCTCTCAGCCTGCGAGCTTCGTTTTGGAACAAGCTTGCTAGCTTTGTTTGCTAGTATTGAGATGCTGGATAAAAAGGAGAGCTGTTTCCTCTGAAAAATGTCACCTCTCGTACTACCTGAGCTCCCGTTCTACTGGGAGTGGACTTTGTTCCCAGCAAAGCAATGGCTCCTGTAAAGCAGGGTGTAACAAACACAGCCCGGGCTGCAGGAATCTGCTGACAGCCTGGAGTTGGGCAGCACATCCCATTCCTGCTGATTTCCTTAGCTCTGTGTGGTGGGTGTGGGGGAAACAGGACAGGCTACTAGTGCACAAGAAATGTTGCCTTCTGTGTCAGCAAAACAGATGCAACACGTAGGCACTTGCAATTTGTAAAGGTGTTTTTTTTAAGGTTTTTGAACCTCACAATCAACAGAGGTGATGTCATGATAAGAGAGAACAATTTAGTATTGTTTATGTCATGAAATCATGGGGTTGCCTCTCAAAGTTTTGGGCCTATTAAAGACGTGCATGAAATGAACCTCACAGTTGAGCTGTGGTCACACCAAATTAGTGGCAAATTTCAAACGGGCGTTTGAGAATCCAAAGCACCCTTTTCTAACCACTGAGATATATAATCCTAGCAGTTAAAAAGGATTTAAAAGTATTTCTGTAGAAAGTAATCATGCCTTTGTAAACTTAATATTAAAATGTATGGCTTAAATTTTAAAAACTCATGTCAGTATGTTTGGCAGTCATCTTTCATACCCATGCAATAGTTTTTATTTGATTTTGGTTTTTTTTTACTTTTGTGATATCCGCAAGAGTGTCATCAATTTAGCCTTGTAGTTGCACATCTTGAAGGAATATTTTTAAGAATGCAGTGTAGAAAATGTGCAGGCTAGTTGTGGGCAAATCCTGTTTAATACTCTTCATGTTGAATTAGCTGTGTGACGGTTCTGAATTTTTTTGCTCCTGCATTTGCTGTGGCAGTATCACAATTTGTTCCTGATAGATTATTGGTCACCTACTCCATGAAAAAGCAGTTTTCTAAGTTGCTTTTCCCTGCTGTCAGTCTGTGGTGATGAAGCGTATTCCCAAAACTCCCATAAAAGCTTCAGTATCTCTTTATGCCATTTTATGTATTTTAAGGTGAGAGCAGAAGTTGGTACAGAGGTAAATCACAGAGAAGACAGGATGTTATAGAGTGCTTATTTATTTGCTTTTCTTTTGCTTTATAGAGTTCATAGCCACGTTTCAGTACAATAGGGATATTACCCAAGTTTGCCAGGACAGAGAAGGAATCTTCTGCTGCAAAAGTCTGTTAGATGGTAAGATTAGCTCTAAGATTATTGTAATGTTTGAGCTTCTGATTGGAGTCCTCTGTAAATAATGACCTGAGGGGTTGTGTCATCATACAGATAAACTACATGACCATTCAGCTGTGATTATTATAACTTCAGTGCCAGTAATGTACAGTGCCCCAGAACTGTGGAGCTAGGTATCATGTCCTGCAAATGGAATTATTCAGTTAATCACGGAAGAGCCCGGGGACTGAACTGATGGAAGCACATAATAGCAAGGTTATGCCTATCAAGGATATGCAGCCTAAATCTTCCAACTCTGAGGCACAGTAGAGACAAGTGTTATGTGACAGCCCTCCCTTGTGGATCATCGTCGTGTCCCTTCCTCAGATGTTACCTAATTACGAGCCAAGCTGATATACCATGCTACCATCATCTACCCCCACATCTGCAGGGCTGCATCTGCAATGAAGACAGCTGAAGGGATTTTTCATTACCCTGACTGGCAAGTGTCTGTGAGCACTGCAAAGTCAGTCTTAGCTGGTTTTGGTGGAATTCTCACTTGGAACTGTAAATCCAAGGAGGTTTGTAGCACATCCAAACTGGCCAGCAATGAACTCCATGTCCCTGGGGACATGACTGCAGTCATCTGCACACACTAGCTCAGGAAGAGTACTTTCTGTACTTAAGTTTCCTGTCTCTGCATGGGTTTACTGAGGTTTCAGGACCCTTCTGTTGAAGTATTATTATTCTAGGCTAGCTAGAATCCTCAATCATTTTCTGTCACTTGAGGCTGTTCTTGCTTGTTAGGCCTCCGGTACTGCTTGTGCCAGGCCTTCCGCACACTACCTTTTCCTATTACTATAATTTCTTTGTAGCTGCAACCTTTTTTTTTTTTTTTTTCATTTGCTTGGTCTATGGGAAAGATCCATCAGTTATCTGAGGGAAGAGAAATCCTCATTTGTGGTCTCACAGGAGGTTCTTCAAAAGACTTGCTATTGTCAAGTAAGAAAAGGAAATGCCAGAAAACTGCAAACACCAGAATAACAAATGTTAATAGAGTAAAATGAGTGTATTTTTTAGAAGCTTTTTGCAGAGATTTCTATAGTACCCTTTTGGTTTGATTAAATGTCTTTATACTTCAAGACCTCCAGTTTTCATTGGTCCTCTTTCAAATTTTGTTAGATATCACTGAGTCCTGCCTACAAAAAATACTGTGCACGTACAGGCCTTCCTATGTTCATTTTCTTCCTTTGCTAAGAGGGGAAGTTCAAACATTGAGTAATGTGGAAGAGAAGACTACAAACTAGTTGGAAACAGTTTTTCGTCTGTGAAAGGACTAGTACAGACAGAGCTTGATTGATTTTTCTCAGATAAACCCAGTAAGCAGTCTGATAACTGATTTTAAGATCTCTTCTTGTGGTAGTCTTCAGTGGTAGGACAAGTAGCTGTACATATGGTTGACAGCCTCACATGTGAACCTCACAGCACAACTTCTGCGTGTGACTGAGATCAATCTGGCCAGTAATGGACTGTGGGGGATTATTTCATTTGTCCCCCTCCCTGCTCTGAATCATTTTTTTCCTTGTCTGTTAGTTGTATTTCCATTCCACCAGTTAATACTGCGATCAGTGAGGATGAAAGAGTAATCCATCCTTTGTACAGGTCTTATGTCTGTCTTCCATCTACCTACATGTTTTCCCTAAATCCTGTGATTGCTTGGGAACTGGCAACAGAGACAGATGGAGGATGTCACACCCACATACAAATGATGAAGAAATGATGGCTGTTGGCCATTGACTTGCAGTGACAGAGGCATCTTTAACTTGTACATCAAAGGAGCCCTTTTTAAGAACAGTGTCGCTCTCACCGGTTGCTGAAAAATGGAAAAACAGATCCTCAGCTGTCATGTAGTCTATCATCGATTCATTGTGCTACAACAGCAAACCAGCTACACAGCAAAACTATCATGTAAAACAAGCTACTCACACACGCACAAAAAAAAAAAGGTGAGAGACTATGGAGGTGTTTAGTACATACTGAAAGTGTCTTGCAAAATGTGCTATTAAAATAGAAATCTGAAATGAAATGTGTCTTTCAGATAAGTTTTAAGGTGGTCACTGCTGTATATATGTGCTGCCATAAATCAGACTTTGAGACTAAATGTCTATTTAATGTTTCCTTAACTGAAGTTCATGTCGCAGTTAGATTCGTTGTAACATTTCTGACAGGTTTGATGAGGAACTCCACAATTCAGTGGAGGTGTCTTCACAAAAGGATAGGCTAAACTTGCCAATAAAGAATTAGCCATGTTTGTGTAACATAGAAAAGGTAGCTGAGCAGATTGCTGTGGGAAAGACCAGCTCAGAGCATTGACATAAAACCTGCAGTGATCACTTATCATAGATATGATAAGTACTACCTTCCCAGATTGATAGTTTCTTCCATTTACAACAGGAGATGCACTATGATTTCCCAGTGGAAAAAAAAAAAAAAACAAACCAGTGCATTTAGGGGGAACAGGAGGGAAAGGAAGGTCCAATACTTAGAAATTCTTTTAATTAGTTAATTTCATTATGGAAAAATAATGTGTGAAATAGCATGGAGGGGGGGGAAGATTTGTGTGTGTGTTAAATAAATGCAAATGTATTAAACTGATTAATCCTAGCTTCCCAGTGGTTAAAACAACCCTCTTCTTGCTACTCTGATACTTGAGTTTACAGAATATGTATTCCTTTCCTACTGACTACTCTGTAGTCATTTCTGTTAATTATCATCTGAAAGACTATACAGTCCACTTGTTACTGACATAAAAATGCAGTAACTCTTAGAAATTGTCCCACTGATGCCTATGAAGCTATTTGCAAGAGAAACTGCTGGCCAGAGTAAGCAAGGGCTCCATTAAAAGGTTCAAATGGAAGATAAAGTTAAATTTATGTTTACTTGATAGATTCCTATACTCGTAACATTCTCGTTTAAATCGTTATTTCTTCTACTACTTAAATTTCAAACTCCTTCTAACTCTTTCTCTGTTTATCTTTTTTTTCTTTTTTCTTTTTTTTTTTTCTTTCCTCCTCCTCCTCCTAATATTCCATTTTAACAAGATTTTGTGAGTCACACTGATTCCAGGCAAACAAGCTGCTGCACTGTAAAATAAATAGCCTTGAAATGCTACAAAGTAAATCACTTGCCTTAAAGATTAAGCTAAAATGTTTGCTTCAGCTTCACGTCTGAACATCCTTCCACTTAACCAGATGATAGCAGACTTTTTGCCAACAAAACATATCTTTACTAAACCAGGGCCATCTTTCAATAAGAACAGAACAGTGTGATGCCCTCTGCCATCCAAACATGCCTCTAGCCCTATTTATTTATGAGGAGCTTTGTACTGGATACAAACTGATCATGAATGTTATCCAGCTTTATATAAGACATCACATGGCATTGGTAATCTGATACAGGGTTTTAAATGGATAGCTACACTGCCAGTTTTAAGTGCCAGGAATTTCTTTTTTATTTTTTTTTTCCCTTTTGCTATCAAGTGGTGTAGCATGTACTGCTAAGAAATAGTCTAGCCTTCATTGACTTCATGCTTCCTGTGGAAGAATTGCTATGTCATTGTTTCACCTTTTATTCTTTGGAACAAAAATAAACTAGTATTCTCTGGTGGAGTATCCTGGAAAGAGATTGTTGTAGGAAGAAAAATCTATATTTTACTCCTTGTTCCCAAATACACTTTTTTTTCATAAGCTGTGTTTCAGTTTCTTTTTCTGCTGTATGATTATTAAAATAGTTATGCTTTATTGGTACAGGCCTAGACAGTCTTCAGAAACAGATACGGTTTCAGACAAGACATATTTACTTCTCTTGGTGTTTATTCTTATAGAACTCTATTTGGTCACCTATACTTGCATTTGTAAACCTAGAGAACCAGCTTTATTTGTAGATTAGGTATATAATTGTCATTTGCTCCAATAAGGCAGGGAAAAATTTAACCTGGTGTGAGAAACCTGAACTGTGACTAACATCTTGCATTTTTGCTTTGCAAGATAATCTAGAAGATGGATGAGCATTAACATGGAAAATCTAGCCTCCTTTTTCCCAGAGGGCACCTTTGCATTACCGTAGCTGAAATGCTTCATGTACTGTATCACTCTGATCCGAAAGTGAAAATCTGATGAACGCTTGTTTGAGTATTTTAAAGGTAAAGATAGCGGCTTTCATCAATCCCTTGGATCCTTAGTTTCTTAAGTCATGTTAGGGCAAGTTAAACTAAGATTCTGGAGCTGGTCTTGTGCATAGTTAAGGGAAGGAAAATTGGCTAATTTGGCTTGATGTGCTAGAAAGCAGGTATGGGGAAAAATATGACAGAGGGAACATTTTAATAAGTGCAGAGAACTTATCTGAAAAATGTGTAAGCAATTAGATGGTATTACAGATTGAGGCATCTCAAACTGGCATTTCAGTATCCAATTATTTATCAAACGTGCAATAGCAATTGAAATAGCTTTAGCAGAGAGGTGACTTGAAGAGGGAGTGGAACTGGCAAAGAGAATTGTATGCTGAATGTTTTTGATATGTTTCTTCCACCATGAAAGAGATCTGTAGTTTTGTATGCTTCCCTAACTTCGTGCATTAGAGGAATTGAATAGCATGACTGAGTTTAAAAGGGGTGACATTAATGTGAAGTCTAAGGATTCTTTATGTGCATAAAACCATGATGGTTCATTCCATGAACAGCTGCTAGCCAATAAGCCTTTTAAAAAGCCTTTTGGAGACAACAGTGAAAATCCAGCACTCACACTTACTGCAGGATTTGTACACTGAATTTTCAAAAATAGGGCACCTTCAAACACATGTTAAAGGGTAATCTAAATGTCTTCTAGGGATTCGGTATTACACTCATCATATATCCAACTGTCATGGTTTAACCCCAGCCAGCAGCTCAGCCCCACACAGCCACTCAGTCATTGTACCCCAGTGGGATGGGGGGAAGAGAATGGAAAGACTAAAAGTGAGCAAACTCGTGGGTTGAGATAAAGACGCTTTAATAGGTAAAACGAAATCTGCACACACAAGCAAAGCAAAACAAAAATTCACTCACCACTTCCCACCAGCAGGCTCAGCCATCTCCAGGACAGCCAGGCTTCATCACATCTAACAGTGACTTGGGAAGACAAACAGCATCCCTCTGAATGTCCTCCCTTCCTTCTGCTTTCCCCAGCTTTATATGCCATGTATGACATCAAACAACCTTCCACCGAGCTATTTATGTTGAGGTTATGTTGTAAGTTTTGGGGGGAGGCTTTATTTATACCCCTGCATGGCAGTTCTGATTACTGATTAATGCTATAAGAAACAAATAATAAAATCAGTGCATTTGCTTATACTTTGGGCAATTGCTGAAGACGCCATAGTAGCATGTCTTATTTTTCTGGCAGATGGTAAAATGGTTACCTCTGCAATTAGAAAAACACACACATGTCTTCTTTTCTGCACTGAGAGAATCTTTGCAAGTAGAAGTGTGGCCATGATAAGCCCGAGGAAAACAGAAATAGCCTGTTTATAATGTGTGTAGCCAAAGAAATACACTCAGAATGACAGTAAACTGTTAAAAAGCTTCCTTCTCTCTTTCTCTGATGCAAAATCTTCTAGGATATGGAGGATGAGAGTGTCAGTTCCAAACCACTGCAGGTGTTGAGCAATGGTAGAACTGGCCATGAAAAGGAACGCCACGTTTGTGGGTTTCTATCCTTGTACATTGAGCACTAAGGACTAAGAAACCAGAGTTTAATTACAGAGAGATGAGTAGGAGCTGGCAAAGGTACTACAGCTACCTGACCATCATACAAATATAAACACAGGCAATGTTTATCTACACCTCAGCAAGATATTTTAAAATATGCTTAATTTTTCCTTGTGTTCAAGCTATTTAAATTGTAAGGGTTTCTAGGACTTGTGTTCTATGTGTCCTGGCCAGTGTAGGGGAAGAAAAATTATATTCCACTTTAATGAAATTACAAAACATTTCCCTGAGATTTGATCCTGTTGCTTAATAGCATTGTCTCATCTTATGGACAACTTAGCTAATGCTGGTGTAATCAGAGATGGCTCTTGTAGCACGAGTTGGAAATACATCAGTTAAGTGCGTAGCAGCTGCACCTTCTGCTTAAATTTTGTCATTATATCTTGAAGTACAAACATTCAAAATACAGTTTAAAAGAGAATAGAAACCTCAGCTAAGGGACTTAACACCACTGAAGTGGAATTAACAATAACAGTAATGATGGATATACAACTTCAATTGTACTGACAGACTCAGTTATAACAACTTCATGCTGCACATTAGAAATTTGTCCCATTGTGTCTGATGACTATAGCTATCAGGGCAGGAAAGAAGAGCTTTAATCACAGTCCTAAAATATAATGTGTGGTTCCTTTTATATACTTGATTGGCCTCTTGTCTGCAAATATTGTATTTACTCCATATTTGAAAAGGGTCTCCTGTTAATCCACATTGATTTTATTTTATTTTTGCAGATTGACTGACTTGCTTTGTGTAAGCTGCACTGTAAGGACAGCTTTAATGGTTGCATTAGATGGTCCGTTCACTTCTTACAGTACATTTTATTAGTCTAAATGTATGGTAGTCAGGCTTAAAACCAATACCTACAGGTACCTTTTCAGCACAGTGCTCAGGAAATTAACCATGGAGCTCTCATTAGCATTAATGGGTGCTTAGTGGCTAATTTACTGTGCACCACGTTTAAAACATACCCCCCAGGGTGCTCACCAGGCTGTGTGGGAGATTCCTCCATGCTGATAGTTCTTTAATTGTATTTTATTAGATCAAGCTGCAAACGAAACATTTTGATTTTGGTGACATCTCTGCCTAACTCTGATACAAAGAGAAAGGATGCACGCCTCTGTTCACTATAAATTAGCTGGGACACCAGGAAAAGCCCATGAAGGAGGGAAGATACAGTAGAAAAAAAAATGTACTATTAATACTGCAAAGTTCTCATAAAGCCAAAAGGTTACACAGAATGTCTTATTTTTATGCTAAATATTAAACATTGAAATCGTAAACTTTCAGAATGACTATTCAAAAATTTGGAACCACTCTTGCCATTTTAGCTTAGCTTCATTATGCCCGTGTTTTGAATTACAAAGGGAAAATATAGAGAAATTAAGATAAAGCAGATGGAATCAAGAGCTCAGGAACTTATAACTCTAAGAAGCTAAAGTTTTCACAGTCAAAGGTGCAAAAGTTCTCTGGAATTCACATTAAAGTCCAAGAAGAAAAACTGTTGAGAATGCTTCCAAATTGTGTTCTGAATATTGAATTTTAAAAGAATTTTAATTTTAAGAAAAAAGCCTGTAAGGAATAGGGAAAAGAGAAAACAACAAAGAAACCCGTACTTTGGTGAGTAGAAAACAGTGGGAGAAGGCAGGACTTAACATCAATTTGACTTTTACTTTAGAAGAATCCTTCATTTCTTAAAGGACAAGGAAGGAAGAAGGTTGCCATGTGCTTACAACAATCTTTTACCCAGAACTGATTCAAAATTGATAATGGTTTTTTGTTTGTTTTGGGTTTGGTTTGGTTTTTGTGTGTATTTTGTTTTGTTTTGCTTTTTTTTTTTTTTTTTCTGTGTGTTAACAAATCTGAGTGGCACCATAAAACTGCAGAGTACTGTGAATAGTAACTCCATTTAAGACAAGAATGAAAATAGGTAATTTACACTACTCTGGATTTACCAGTGTGACCCAATCAGGTAAAAACTTAGAAGATGCTGACAATACAGAAGAGATGGAAGTAAACAGCATAAAGCAGAGGGCTCATAGATCAAGTCAGACCAATCTGTTACCTGTCTTAGGTAAGAAAATTAATTTTTTGGATAAGAGAAATGCGAGTCTGTTGAGTTTGTCTGGACTTAAGAGAAGCATGGGAAATTATTTGTTAAGTTGAAGAAAATGGGGATTAATAGGGAACTCTAGAGTAAGAATCTGTCTAGAAGACAGAGGAGTGGATTTTATATAACAAGGGATTTTCATCATCAAAGGCCTTTGAACAGTACAGTGCTTCTTCATTTCTGTCTCTCAGATAGTATGGATCCCAAAATGTTATTTATCACACTACTTGTCCACTGTTGTTCGTGGGGGTTTTTTTAAACATCTTTTTCTCCACCACTGTCTATAATGCTGTACTAAGGAGAACCTGATACACAGAGTCTTGTCACTTAACTCATGCCATGAGTGTCACAGATTCCCATAATGCACGATGGTGATGTCATTCTTGTGCATTACACTCTTCAGCATCACTAGTCTGTGATACGTGACTGGTTTTTGTTTTTTCCACGCTTACACAGAAATGTTAAGACAGTGCTTTGCATCCTGATACCTTCAAAGAAAGGTACGAAGGAAACTGAGCTTGGGTAGCCTTGTTAAAGACAGAATGTGATTGCCTCCAGAAAAAGGTCTTTTATTTGTTCCAGACATGTTTACAGAATATCTTTGAGGAATCTGGCAGCATATTTCAATGGATATCTGCCCAAGGATAACTAACAGATATATTACAGTCTCCAATAGTGGATGAACTGTAACAGATGTAATGAAGTGAGTGGTGCAGGAAAAGCACAGGATAAAATGGGAGATATCACAGTTGGAAGGCTAGTGTCTTTCTTCTCACAGATTGATTAAATATGTGGTAGTTCACAGCAAGAAAAGAAAGGTAAATATGGTTTCACTTGAAGAAGGTGACTCCAAAACAGCTTTGCTGGGCTGGGAATAGTGTTACAGGCAGGGGACAACTGAAGGTCTTGCCAACCTTTCCTGCCTCTAGTGTAACATTTGTTCCTGTGGTGCAGGTGATCATGGTCACGTTTCAAACTTTTTCAAAATAAAAAAAAATTACTCAGTGTAGCTGTAGGTGTCCACTATATTTTATCTGTTTGCTATAAAAAAGCTGTGAAAGAAACTTCTACCATTCGTTTTTGGAAATGTCTGTTATTTAAATACTGTCAAGCTATCAATCAATACTCCTCTGCAAACCGAACCAACTTTTGAACTGGGAAAAATGATGACAAAATATATTGACGGTTTTAGGCTTGTGACGGTGCTCCTCGGTCAAGAAGGTAATTTCCATCTCTATGTTCTTCAATACTAGCAGTTTTATTACTTTATTTTTTCTTATCTTAAGGGAAGACTGTAAATGTTTGTCGAGTGGGTGAGGCATTGAGCAAAAAGCACTTGTAAGAAAGGGTAGCAGGCAACAGCATGTTCTTAAGCAGCATAGGAGAAAATGAGAACTGCTACATTAATCACTATTATGAAGAAACCTGGGAAGAACAGATTATCAAGAGAGGCTCCTGAAACTGTGAAATCATTTCCTTATATCTGAAAAGATATATGTATAACCTGATGGCTAAAATTATTTTCCAGAAATATGGCCATTCTGGAGTAGGCTGTGTATAAAGAGGCATCTACAGCTGAATATGAGCTGAATAGACTGAATATGAGCTGCCCTTTATTAGTGTGGTCGATGCTGGGTGATAGCACATTCAGGTTGTTTCCTGTGCCTGCTGGTCACATCCTTATTTACAATGCCCATCTCTAACTCAGGCCCATCACAGCACTGCAAGATATGTGTAAATCTTCAGATTACTGCACACAGCAGGTTCCTGTACAAGTTGCCAGCTCACGGGTACCTACATCTTAAATGCTGCACCTAGGAACACCTTGGCCCAGGTTGTCCTTTTCAGATGTTCTCAGAAAGTCTTTGTAATTTAAAGACTATTACAGTCAGGAAACATAAACCTATATAAAAAATTCCCTTTCTTTTCTTCTTGCTTCTCTTTAGCCCTCTCCCTACTAGAAAATGAATAGTAAGTACTATCTTGTGAAACTAAGAAACTAAAAATTGCCAGGCAATCTCATGTTATGTCCACATAGCTTATGTATAGAGTATGGGTTACAGTACCTGGACACTTTTCTACTCTCATATTGCAGAAACCTGTGCATCTTTTACACACAAACACAGATTTGTAGTGTTCTTTCCAATGAGCAAGTATGTAGTGGTTTTCTGCTTACATAAACTAAGTGATGGTGTAGCTGCATGCTATGACACAAACATATCTCGTGTATATTTACAGGGAGCAGAATACAGTCTAGTTTAATTATGCAAAAATATTTATCTCTTCCCTATTACCATATCTGAAAAGTGTATTTCCCACTCCCACAGTTAAATGTATCCTCATATCTATTTCTCATATGTAGTGCTCAGCACAGTGCTTTACGTTTTCAAAGTGTTTTAGAAACATTAACTAATTAACTAATGCATGTCATTATGGGCCTGTGAATCTTGGATGTCAAAAGACAAGGAAACCATAGTGAATTAAATAAAAACCAGATGAAATTGCCAGCATAGCACCCCCAACACAGCAAATTTTTCTACCCTGTGCAAATCTATTCTCTGACCTGCAAAACTGTTTCTTGCTTTTTGCCTCTGGTGTGTGACACCACTGCTTGGTGATAATCCTTCCTTTCACTTTACCTCCCATAACGTATTGGGCCAGTTACAACCACATGGCATATGTCTGTTCCTGGTTCAGTGCCTGTGAGCATAAGATTGTAATGTCCTTGAGATGAGGTTGAGATGGCATTTATTCTAAGACATACTCACTGCATAGTCTTAGAACAGGAATGAGTATAAATGCAGTAATGGTGACTTCTGATTCATAAAAAAATCCTATTTGTCAATTTAGATGAGAATCATAGTCTTGAGAGTGCAAACCTAAATATGAGGCTTAATGTAGGAGACATTTATGTCCCTTGATACAGTTCTGATTTCTAAAGTATTATCTATATAAAGCTGCTTCCTGGGAGAACATCCCTCACAGACTTGAATCAGGCCACTAGAAGAAGTCATCATTTGACTCACAGCTTATTCATTGTCATTCTCTTTCCTTGCATCCCTTCAGACAGGGGCAGAGAGTGAATTGTTGTCTAGATCAATTTTTATGTATTTGCTCCTAGCCTCCCTTTTCCAAACTTAGTCATGCCTACCCCTACATGAGTATAAGGTATGTTCCTCATGTGCCTCAGCTTTTCATTGAGAGAAGGGTTCCTGATATGTAAAAAATCAGATTGAATATTGCTCATTACATTCCCCTTACCAGAATAAAAGACCCAAACAGCTTCACTAAAGGAGAAAGCTGCAAAGGGAGAAGGGAGAACAGTAGAACAGGCAGGTTTCTAGGTGTGGCCATTACAATCACAGCATGTCACTCTGCTTTTTGTAATGACTAGATGGGCAGGTTTGCTGAACTGGTGGGAGTTTGTAATACAAAAGGGTTGAAAATGACTCTATGAAGATATTCTTAAATTAGAATATACTACGGTGGTTTGATTATCTTCTGTGCCAGATCCACAAGCCCAACTCTTCAGTATTATTAGGGGGCAAATTAAAGTTGTAGGTAAAAGGTGTCTTAATAACTGCTGGATAATAACAAAGTTCTGACAATTTAAATTGATTTTGTACCTCAGCATTAATAACTGCACAGCTATTATACAGCTATTAATGATGATACAGCTATTATAATTACAGCTATTGTAATAAATGAGGAAATGATTTCACTGGCTTAAGCAGAAGCATTATAATTCCATCTATATGAATGGCAGTTTTCCTCCTCCTAGAGATACTTCATTAGCACAATCATACTTGTCTAGTAGTAGCACCTAAGAGTCCCTTACTGGTATGAAAGCATTCCTAACAGCAGTGCCAAGTTGCCTTGCAGTTAATGTGAAGAGGCCTGAACTATAAATATTTTCATGACCTTTATGAGAGCAACCAGATTGTTAATTTTAAATGATAAGTATTTAAACAGGTTGGAAAAGCTGGACTGTACCACTGAAAATTTGCCATTAAGATTTTTTTTTCCTCCAGAAATATATGTTCGAGTGATTAATTACTTTATGTTATGCTTGTCATAAATCTCCCTGATGCACAGTGTTCCCCCATCTGTCTGTCTCATTGCCACATTATCTCTTGCTCTAGGTGTAAGTATGGTTCCTTCCTTTGCAGATATGTGGATAGATAGGCACCCAGAAGGTCTTCTTCATAGAAAATGTGTGCAGAGCTCCGTCAAAGTACAATGTGCTCTTGATTGGGTGGTTACACAACAAGCATTCAGAGACAGGTTTGTCTTTTACTGCTATGGACAGTGCCCCATTAAATGGGCTTCTCCCAGATGCCACTGCTCTCAGCTGAGTTCTTCAATCTCTATGACAATACAAAATAACTGTATTCAGTTCAAACATGTTCCTGATTTTAATCTGTCTTTTAACAGAAAGCCAATAGATCAAATCTTCCCTTTAAATTATGGCTAATAGAACGCTGGTGCAGAGCTTCTGAATGTTATTTTTTCTGCTAAGATGAAGACACTTTTTCCAGAGCTAATGAAACTTTTATAAAGCTGGATTCATCCCTGTCTATCAGATCTTGGGAGAGAATGTTATAATCAATGCTTAACGATATAAATGTCTATGGTTGGTACATTCAAGGACATCTTTCGCAGCTTTGTGAATAAAAGATATTATCACCTCATATAAAGTAGGAAGAAGAGATGAGATGCATGAACGTGAACCACGCATTGGGGACTAGTTTAAGGCACAGTGCTTTGTAAAATCTGATAGTAAAAGTAGACTTCCCTGAAGCTTTATTTGGCAGTTTAAAAAAAAAAAGCCTGGTTTACCCCTTCATGTATTATACCCACATCTAGTGTATATTCCTAAGCCAGTGTTAGATGAAGGGCTTTAATTTATTGAAAACAGTTTGAGATACTTAAAATAACTTATTTCTTAGAAGCACATGGGTAGATGTCCAGTTAGCTGCATAGCTACTCATTCACAATTACTACCTTTTACTCCTACTGTATATAACTTGTGCTCTCTCATTGTTTTAAACTTTAAAATCCATAATTAAGCAGTGATTTTGCCTTTTTGGTCTTGCACAGATCAGCAAAACTGGATCTTCCATTTAAACTAGTATGTGCTTCTGTATACAAACACTTCTTTAGCATACTGCTTGAGAATCAGTGGTGTTTCTTGTGACTCATATTTTAGGTGCAATCCTTTGGCACCCATCGTTTTGCTCTTTCTCTGCTCTGAAAAAAAAAAAAAAACCAAACCACCAAACCAAAAATAAACTCCCAAAAAGTCTGTAGTACAGTCTGAAGAAAGAAGTCATTTACAATCATGACAACACACCCACGAAGACCTGTGTTTTCCCCCATCATATTTCTACTTTATTCCATTGAAGTGAGCTTGCAAACATATATTTTTTTTCCATTTTCTCCCTGAAATGTTCATTCTTATTTAACTATATGGTATGTATTGAAATGTGGTACATGTAAATAAGTTTTAACGACAATTCTGTTCATAAAAAGATTAAAATGGGATACCAAACGTTTGGTGAATTGTTGGGCACTTTGATTAGATTCAACAGATCAATAGCTTGTTATTTTCATGAATTACTATAATTCTAGCAGTTTCCTGTTTTCTTGCAGCATATGTTGTTTGCATTTATATTGTAATTTGCCTTACAATTTGTGATATAATCTTAAGGAAACACTTAATGTATTCTTGATATATAGGGTCCCCTACAGTAAGGTTTTCAACAGTCAAGCTCAGCTAAACTATTTGGATTTAAGCAGAAGAAAGGAAATTAATAGTAAGACATTAATGAGAACTTTTTCAAGGAATTGCAGAACGTTGAGAAGAAACTCTTTGAAATGTGTCTGTGTTGAATACGTCCACAGCTCAATATAACATCCCCAATAGTTATGTCTTTTAAATATTACATAGTCAGCCTTCAAACAGAAAGACTTATGCCATTCACTACATTGAGGCAATAATGACAAACAATTACACCGGGTCTTGGCATGAGCCACAATCTCTCACCATAAAGTTCATTGAGCATGAGCAGGACCATACCTAAATACCATCAAGACTTCTATAGAATTCATTAACTAGAAGATAGGGATTTGGTATAACCAAAGTTTCCACTCTGAGCAAAATTCAGACAATACTTCTGTGAGGAGTGAACTTTCTGATGAAGGTGGAGGTGCAGCAGACCCACAACCTCAAGTACCTAACATCTCCAAAATTAGAGAGGTCCTCATGAGTGTGTAGTACCAGGTTTAGACCTCCCTTCTGCCTGATTTTGACCGGGGACTGGAACCTGGGTATTTCTGTGTTTCAAGCATGTCATTAACAGCAAATTTCAGTATATGTGTGTGAAAAAGTATAAACTTTTATAAAGTATAAATTATAAAAGATGAGAGTTCCTGTCTGTTTGCTAATGTATGAGGGAAGATATGCTCCTTCTAGCTCTATAGAGTGCTGTTGAGCAAAATGCCTAAGCCAGAAGTTTGTCTGCATGAATTAATGTGGAAATACTCTGTCTGCCTTTTTCAGAAATGTCTACTGAGCCCCCCTCCCATCCACCACTGCTGCACTAGAATTATGAACGTGGTACAAATAATTAAATATTCAGTCATTTAGAGAAGCTGTCTAAGAAGTGTGTTTAGTGCGTGGTTTGTAAAAGCTCTAGTTTCAAATAGTGGGCCTGAATCAGACACCAGATCCAGGTTTCCTGAAGTATTCTCCTGTTTTGTCTGTCTCTTCTCAAAATCTTATTTTTCCCTTTTTATTCTCTGGTTGAAAATAATCCTGTGACACCATCAAAGAGAATTTTGATTTTCTGGGTGGTTGATACCAAAGAAAAAAGGCCTTCCCATTACCTCATGCTAGGCATCTGAAGTGCTCCAAGTCACCTTCTGGAGACTGACCGCTCCCCAGTAGTTGCCTGGGGAAGGGCAACTCTACTTTGGAGTTCAGAGCACTGAGTGAATCCAGGTTAAACGTGAACACCTTCCTACCACAGAGAATAAAAGGTGAATGGTGAGGCACTGTAGGATAGTAGGATGGCTTGCAATATATATTGAGCTAAAGGAGGGACAGACAACAGAAGACAGGAAGAGCTCAGAGCACAGTGGTTGTATTATAGAGGACTGAATAAATCCAGATGGCATCCAAACACGTTGCAGGAATTGCAGAAGGAAAAATCAGTAGCTGGAACTCTTAGGATATTTATTTGCATATATATTTACTATTTGAGATGGTTTTGCTCTTGAATTCTAAAAATTATTAAATGCATTAGCTTTACCGTATGGTTTCCATTGTAGGAGCGTGTGTTGGATATCTGCCTACTTGTAGCTCTTTTCAGACTGTCAGTTTCCTCCTATTTACTGACTTTTTTATTATTATAATTACATGATAAATAGTACAGATTACAGATTTTTTCCTGATTAATGTTGCTACTGAGACATTTACTCTTGGAATACAATTACAAGAAAATATGCATTTACTCCATCTTTAGGATTGCTTAAATAATAATAAAAAAAACCCCAACCCTTGTCACTTGGTAAATCTCTTAGAAAAACATTTTTGTTTTGCCAGATCTTATGTTTCATACAGACGGCATGCACCATGCTAACAGTCAAAATACAGTATCCCTGTAATATCAATATTTTATACACAGCCATTTCATAAGCCACAACCTTGCAACTTAAAACAATAATTCTCGGTCATAATAAAGATAATTAGGGATGAACGTCCCCATTCTGTTCATTTCTAATCTCCTAATCTCTGTAAGCAAGAATATTAAACTCCTGTAATCCATAGATAATATGGTGGGAGTGACTCACCACAGTTGTATACTGTGATCAAATTAGTTACCTCAGAGGCATTTCTTTCCCTACAAATGAGAAAAACAATCCAGAAAAGGAAAATAAAATAACAGGTTTGGGGTGTTGTCCCCCCCCCAGTCCCCCTGTCTCCCGCCCCAGGTGTCTCTAAAAACCAGCTATTTGTAACAACAAATCTAAGTGTAGTTCTGAATGCTATTTACATAGCATGCAGAGGACAAATTAATAAATGATAGAATTTTGACATGTCAAAAGCAAAATCATAAATAATTTAGGCACTTTTATTCTCATCTGTTGAACATGTAAGTGGGATTTTTGTGAGGAATTTATAAAACACATATAGAGAAGACTTTTAAAGGTGTAGTGCATATCCTTGTAGATGTGAACCTACACACCAATGACCCATACTGAAGATTTGAGGATGTTATCTCACATAAAGCCTGTAAAACTCCACCAAATAACCTGCATTTCCTGAAATATCTCACTTAACCAGGTCAGGCAAACTCACTTTCTTCAATCTTTATTTCTAAATCATGTTTTCTAAACCTTTTCCTCACTGTTGCTTTCCTCTGGATTCTTTCCAACGGCTCCACATCTCTCTGCCAAAAACTCCACGTGATACAGCCAGAACCAAGTAGAGTGGAAGGATGAATTCATGAATCTAACATGACACTCCTATTTGTACACTGACTTTCCATCATTGTGCTTGTATATTGGAGTATGATGTTTGGGGTTTTTTTAATTCACATTGCAAGGTGCTTTTAAAAAAATGTTTGTCTTTTATCCTCTAAACACTTAGTCACGTGCTTCAATTGTCTTGAGTTTAAGGGAACAATTCATGTGTGTAAAACAATGCACATATTTAAGCATTTCAAAGGTCAAGGCCAAATATTCCTGTCAAGGAATTTTGAACAAAACTGGAGAGCCAACCTGAGTCAAACACATAGTAAGCCAATAGCAGGGTTCTCTAATGTAATTAAATATTTTCAGCCCTGTACTTCAGATGTGGGATCCAAATGTACCATCGTATGAAGAGCTAAAAATGGCAATATTAATATTCTGCATCGCTTATGGGAGGGGGGGAGGGAGGGTAGTTATTTTATTTCTAATCCAGTTTTAGTTTACTTTTTCAATAACTAGAATATACTTGGGTTCACTGACTTGCAATGTTTTATTAAGATACACAGCAACATTTCCATAGTCAGAGTGAAAGCAGAATACGAATTAAAAATTTTTGCAGAAATGCTTCTCATGATCTGGTAGTAGATGAAGGAAGAATGGGTTGCTCAAATAAAATGTGTTTATTTATAAGCTGCTTCAGGAAAAAACAAAATCAACATAATATCTGGTATTCAGTTTCCTTTGATTTTGTCACAATGCAATTCAGTAGTTAACAGAAACTTTAGTATTAATTGTTCATTTCTTGGTTGATTCTATCTCAGGTGTGTAAATCTGGTTGGTTTTTTTCTTGATTGTAAATATCTTGTTACCATTTTCATAGATGCTCCCAAGAAGCTTTTCATTTCATCGCTGATTTTCTAAATAATTAATTCAGAATGTCTTCCAAAATGGGTTTGCTTCTTAAAATTTTATTGTATTTTATTTGGACATTTTTACCTATGTGATTATGTAAATAATCATTTAGTTAAAGGTACCATTATTGAGCTGCTTTTAAGGATGTTCAGTACACAACAGCTGACCCATCATGATGTGATTACTCATGTTGCCTTCATTTTCATTTCAACCAGAATGCAGGGTTTTCTTGGTCCTATTGTAAGAGCAGAAAAACAATTATTTTATGCATGACTGATGATAGTGATGGAGACTCTATATGGGACACAGCAGGAAGCTGAGAACTGCTTGATGCTTCCAAATACCGTGTACTTACAGCACATTCAAATGTTGTAAGCCCTAAGTATGCAGTTTAATTTTATTTGTAACTTTAGAATTTCTGATTTTCTGTATATATATAAATATTTTTTACATTCTAATGGCGCACCAAAAAAAATAATACTTTTCAAAAAATGTATGATGCATCAGTTTTAAAGAGCAAATGAGTTCTGACTAAGTGGATGCTTTACTAAGGCAAACTGGTGTTAGAAGTTAATTGGGTTTGACTAGCAAGTCCAGTTATTGGCACAATTTACAAGCTTTTGCAGAATTGTGACCATTCTGCTATCATACAGTAATATGCACAATGTGAGGCCTGACAGTAAGTGCTTGCTATCTGACAGTAAGTAACGAATCCTCGTAAAAAATATCCTTATAAAATAGGCCCCTTTTTGAAATGAAATGTAGTACAAGACTATTTTTCAGGATGCCTGAACACTTATTGCATCAGCATGTAATTAACTTTTCATTGTCTTTGTGACAAATCTGTTACAGGAGTGGTCAGTTGGTGTTTCTTTGTGGAGGAAAAAAAAGCTTCCTACAGGAGAAAATGTTTCTTAGAAAATACTATTATAATTATAGTAATTATTGTGTAATTTGAGAGGCTTCCTTGTTCTTTCTGGAGCACTAAAACTTTAAATCCTAAAGCAGCATTTCATAAATCCTACTGGTCACTTACATTATATATATTTTTTTTTCCTTCATGTGCTTGAAGTAATTCTAGTGAATGTTTAGACGTGCAACTGATTTAATCACTTCAGTAGTTCCTTTACCATCCAACATCAATTTAAAATCATTGAAGAGAACTGTGCAGATGCGAAATGCTGTGTGATGCATTTTGGTTGTATTTAGTGTGAAGTGAGTTGATGTGAAAAAGCATTTAACCACTGTAGCTGTAACTGTTACTGTGAAGTACGTTAAGTTTTGCAGCTAAATGAAGTTTCTTCTGTGAGAAAAATCGTTTAATTTGCCACTACCTGCGTGGCAGAAATCTTTCTAATTTTATGTGGGCATTGTGAGCGTTAGAGGTTGGTAATACATCTATCCCCCACTACTTTTGCTTTAATTATCCAAAGCCTGGAAAAACCTACCTCCCTTGAGAGCTTAACTATTGTTTAAATCCCTGTTTTCCTGCAGGATAACCAACTCCTGGCAATTGCCCTGGAGCCCAGAGTTTGCCTTTGCAGGCTCATGCGTGCACATCACACCACCCGTCTCTTCCCCTGACTGCCAATTCCATCCCAATGAGCTGGCAGGGTGCTCAAATTCACATCAATTCTGTTCCGTGATATTTTCATCAAATTGCCAAGCCTTAATTGCATAAGTGGGCTACATGTTTTTTTTTGTGCTTGCACACCATTGTAAATAGGACTAGCTACATGATGCTGGCTGTAGGATATTTTACATCTCAGTGTCATTTTTTTCTGGGGTATCACTTTTTGTTCATCCCTTCATTGGTTGATTTTCTAGGTTTCTCTTTCATATTTTCACCAGAGAGTTTAGTGTCTTTGACTTTACGTCTCAGAGAAAGCTGATTTTGTCACTTTATCAGGGAATTCAGATGATTCGCAGAAAATCTGCAGAAGGCCAAGTCCTTTATTGGCTGGTTTCACTGGCACTTGGCAGATCACGTGAGTCGACCAAATGCTCTTATAGAGAGGGGCTGATTCACCATCCGCAGCTGTACCTGGAATTGTGGTCCGGCTTCTCCTTTGCCGTGTGTGCTCACGCCTGAAATCAGCTGCCAAGGTGATGCCAACAGCAGTTTTGGTACCACTTCAATGCAGAGGATTTGGGAAGGGGAAAGAAGGGGAGGGGGGAGGAGGCTAACTGCTGAATGAGGGGCTTGAGAACCAGGTATGACAGAAATGCAGTAGTGCTTGTGCTCTCTACTTCTTTTTCTGGTTGGCCACTTAGTTCCAATGCTGATGTTACAAAATGTATTACTATGATTTTTCTTTGGCACAAAATTTCTAATGCAGTAAGGAGAGTAACTATATTGCAGTTAGACTTGAGATGGAGGGAAAAAAATATCTGCAGATTCCAATATTGATGTTGAAGATGAAATCAAAGACTGCGTTTGCAATTTGCTTTTGATGCACGTTTTCAGTATTGTAATAGAACCTTAGTGTAAAGTTCTGAGGTAGGATTATTTCCAACCATCTCTAGGAAAGTATGAAATATGGTCATTGATCGCTCTTTCCATGCTACACAAATCTGTAATAAAATGGGGAAGTCGGGGATTTGTTTGGATGCTGATCTAATAGCAAAGGTCTAGATATTTTCCACTGGCTGCTGGTGGAGAAGCTACCACTGCCCTGGTACCTCTGGTTGCCGATCACTAGCCTTGTGAGTACAGTTACACAACCTCATATGAATTTTTACTACTTACTTTCAACATGGTGTTGAACAGAATGAGATGTTGAGCCGAAACACATGATTTTATGTTAAGTATTGATCTTTAACTACAAGAAAATGTTAATTAGTCTGTTTCCATGGCAATACGCAATAGCAACCAATAACTTTTCAGTGTTTGGTAACAGTTTTTCTTTGTATTTCTTCATTTCCCTGAAAATGTAATAGATTTGCTGACCATAGTTCAGTGTTTCCAGATCAGTCATCACTACATAGGTTAGCAGTATGAAGAAAGATCCCATCAACTAGCTGGTTTAGATGATGGTGTTAGACACTTCATGAGAAGACCATCTCTCCCAAGATACTCCGGAACTCTAAAGTATTCGGTGACTTCAATAAGCAATTCAGTCTTATAAAGTAACCTTCATCTCATTTTCTGCATTCATTCACTGCTTAAGGAATACTTTATGGACCACATTCCTAGGCAGTACTGTCCTAAAAGAAAAAAAATCTCAAATGCTGATCTCATAACCAAATAGACAGATTTTTTTAATCTTCTTATAATTCTCCTTTGTGCTCTCGGAGATGTATCTTTGAAATTTTGCTATATGGCAAGTTTTAGCAATTTATTCTCCTGCATGGAGATCTCAGTACCCCTAGATACTGGAATGTGTTTGGGAAAGTGAGGATGTTAAAAGGACGAGACAAAGAAGCCAGAGTGAAGAACCTAACTAGACAGGGTAGTTCTTTGTTCCATTGCAGTTGCTGAGCAAACAAGGTGTTGCACAAACCAGGAAATGCTCTTTTCGCTCAGTCATGTTGTAAAATAATTATTGACTTTTCTCCTTGCTGCTGTTATGTGGAGACACATGTCTCTGTATTTCCATGGTGCATAAGTTGTTTTCATGAAAAATCACTGTTAACCTTCTTAGTGCTGGGAAGGTAGAAGCATTACCTAACAGTGGCAACAGCTTTGAATAAATTGTTCATTCATTTGGATGGAATATCAAAATGCACAGTAACCTATACATCCACCTGCATCAGAGGAATACATTTCACGTGACCACTGAGTACATCACATAGCACTGAACTGATCAGAGTGACAATCACTGACTATATCACTTGTCCTTCTGTCACATAAATGTACTCCATATTATTCAATAACTTGGTTTGGGGGTTCAGGTAACATATAACAGTATACACTCGTGCTATAGAGGGTGGGTACTAGAAGGTATTTACTAAGCCCCTTTGAGGCAGTGTTCTTGTTAGTGTAATGAAGTATAGCACCGAGTCAAGCAAAGATACATGTGTTAACACCAGCTCACAATTTAAACCTTTAAGTAAACTCTGTCCTTTCTCTCAAGGATTTATCATGGGTGCCAGTAGTACCCAAGGTTTGAATGGTTCCTGCATAACTAGTCAGAGAGTGGCATTTGGGGTTTTTGCAAGAGTGAAGTCCTGGCTGGCTGCCCAGCCTTTCCTCTCTTTTCCTGAGGGTTGGAACTGTCAGGGGATTCCCCAATAACAATCAATGACCTGCTGGCTCTTCTGGCAGAGTGCCACCAAGTTGTGAAACTGCTGAGAATTACATGTCCTGATTCACCCTCACATATGCCAGAGAGCTTCCAGCCAGGAGAATATTCTAACCTGTTAAACAAAGATAATGCACATATTCTACCTCCAGTCAACCATTTTTTCCCCCCTTTTTAACACGAGGCAAAATAGGTGCTTTGGCTGTTGGACTCTTATGCAAGCACATGCTGAGGTCTCTTTTCATGTTATGTATTATTGATTCAATAGGGATTTTGTGTAGTATCTTTCACACCAATTTTTTTGTTGTCGTTTCATTTTCATGTGAATACCAGCAAAATCTTAATTCAGGCTCCAGCTTTTCATGTTTGTGTTAAGGCGAAACAGCTCTTGGCAGATTTTAATCAAAGGTGATGATAATGATATAATCTATTTTACCTCAGCCTTCATTTCTCATTTTAACTATTACTTTCAACTGTCTGCAGGCTACGTATGCCAACTTGCCAACTTTGTATGCAGCTCTTCTTTGCACTTCTTATGCTACTTTTTTCAGTAAAATCTTGGGTCAAGAAATGTCTATCTTATACTTATCTATCTCTTTCCTGCAGAAATTTAATTTACTTAAGGGTTGCAGGATTAGCCATTATGGAAATGAGAGTGTAATGATGTATTTTGTTGAGACCAGGGCTAAGATTCCTGGTCTGAAACCCTCGAATGGCACATTTTCTGTGAAAGCATTCTGAGAGAAGACTGAGCTATAGACATTCATGGAGGTTCGATGAGAATTTCTACTGTGGAAGTTAATATAGTGACTTGGAATTGATCGTATTTCATCCTTCGTGGCCTAGTTAGGTACTTTTATCAGGGGTCCAAAAGGTTTTCCTTGGTGAAATATTTTAAAGTCTCCAAACAAAATTATAGAAATAATTGAGCCCTTTTAGGTGTAGTAGCAATAGGTCATAGATAAAGCAGGATATCATATATAGCTGGATCAATACTGTGCTCTCATCTAGTCAGTCACACATAGTAGGGGTATTTTCAGCTTTTTAGAGCAAATGATGCTGCAAACAATTGTGTTTACCCCGGCCAAATAACTCAGTGTAAAATGCCTTCGAATGTAAATTCTCCAAAGATTTCTTACACATGTCTTATTATGAGGTCATTTCTGGTGCAATTTGAATTTTACTGAACAGGTTAACTTTTTTTTTTCAATTAATGACAACTGAAAAAAACACCCTAAATTTGAGAGACTGTTCAGTAATTTTAATCCTGCAGGTTCATGCATTATCTAATCTCTTTTAACATATCAAACAAACATTTCTGCATTTGTTGTAAATGGAACATCATGAAAACTCTCCATTTTTAGTCTCATCATAGCTACATGAAGAGACATAGCAACCTATTTAACAATAGATGTGGGTGACAAGCTTCCATTTTCTAGCTTATAGACACAATCTGTAAACTTACGTGATCATAAAGGTATTCTTTAGTCAAATCCCTGCTGCCAATTTGAGTTCTGAACATTGCATCAGTTACTGAACATGACTCAGTGGATTGTTCTAAAGGATAAGATTCTTCCTTCCCAGTGTGTTCTTTAAATGGCTGTTTTGTATCTTCCAGCTATTGCCAAATATTTGCTTCTAAAATTGCATCTAAAGACGTTTCCACCTGTTTAAAAATCATTGTACCCCATTTTACAACAAATATTTTAAAAGTGATCTAAGGGGAAGCAGCAGGTGATCTTACATGTCTGGTGTATAAAAGATGGTTCACTGAAGTTAGTTTGTGCCCCTCTAAAGAAGCTACCCTCAGGTGGATGAACAATTACTCCTGAAACAGCAGAATGAGTAATTTCCCCTTTAAAAAGGGAAAACATTTTGGATGAAAACTTACTGAAAAGATGGGTAGCATAAAACTAATCCATTAAGTTTAATTAAAACCATGTTCTCACGTTAAAATAAGTGTTTGTCAAAATTGTTCAAAAGCTTTCAAGCCACTGAAGTGATTTTGATAATCATTCAGGTTTTTTGAAAATATGTGTCTCTAATAAATGTGTATTTTGCCTTTTTTTTTATAAACGAGCATAGCAAACACTTGTATTTCACACTTTTTAAGAAATTGAGCTGGTGTTAACCAAAGTAAACCACTCCACCACTTTCATTATTCTACTTTGTTCACAAATCCTGAATAAAAATCTGTGAAACGCACAAATTAAACCACAAAATCCCCCCAACCTGTGTTTCTAAGTGGTGATAAAAATTGTGGCAGTGGACTCTGCAAGGAGTCCCCTTCAAACCTTCCCAGTCTCATGGTGCTAGATTTTGGGCAGCCACCTAGCTGAGTGGTGGGTTTGTAAAATCCAAAGCTCCGTCTCACTTCCTGATTCATGTTGCAGATGCCAGCCTGTGTCGTGAACACAGGAGGAAGAGCAAACTGTGTGCTCTGCACCATATGTTTTCCCACTGGCCTCATGCTTTGTCCCACCCAGTGGTGTTTACCTGTGAGTGCACAGGTCTGTGACTCCATTCTCCTCCATATGGCAGAGTTGATCAGAAGAATATGGCAACAGGACTTTACAAGTTGATAACTTTTTTTTTTTCCCTCCCCATACACACATGGCTGAACAGGGAGCTGCTGCTTGAGCACTGGGTTCAGTTTCGGGCACTTCAGGATAAAGACATTGTAGTGCTGGAGCTAGTTCAGAGAAGGGCAGTGAAGCTCGTGAGGGGTCTGGAGAAAATTTTTCTCTTATGAGGAGGGGCTGAGGGAGGGTTTAGTCTGGAGAAGAGGAGGCTGAGGGGAGACCTTTTCACTCACTACAGCCACCTTGAAGGGAGGTTGTAGTGAGATGGGTGTTGGTCTGTTCTCCCAGGTAACTCACTGATAGGACACAAGGAAATGGGATTAAGTTGCTCCAGAGGAGGTTTAGGTTGGATATTAGGAAAAAAATTTTTACTGAGTGATGAGGCCTTGGAACAGGCTGCCCAGGGAGGGGGGGAATCCAGATGTGGCACTTTAGAACATGGTTTAGTGGTCATGATAATGTTTAGTAGATGGTTGGACTTGATGATTTTGAAGGTCTTTTCCAACCTTATTGATTCTAGGACTCCTTCAAGCTGTATTTCCTTCCTGGTACTGTTCCTCATATCCACATTTGCCCCAGGTGATCTCACATTGGAAGATCCACTGGAGAAAAGTTCTTAAAGATACCTCTAAGTTAATGCAGTAAAACAAGTGATATCTACCTTTTTTTTTTCCTTTTTTTTTTTTTCCCCCCACTTGTTATTCTGGCAAACACACACGCAAGTGAATTCTCATTTGAATTGAGATTTCATGTGTCTGCTTTGAGACCAAAGCAAATGATTAAGATCACCTTGCAACATACTGAAAAGAGAACCCTTAATGAAAATCCTGAACTACTCTAACGTACTGTGACACACACTACATGGTAATAATTGGGTGTGTGAACAAACTGAATGCAACTGTATTACTGTTTTGCTGTCACTAACGGAGATGGCATTAAATACCTCGGCAGCTTTACACATTCTATCTCTGTTACTAATACTAATGATGTCTACACGGCAACCCAGAAGCATAATTACTTTGCCATCACCACTCCCATTATACTACAGGAAAGAAAAATGAGACCCTCGCTTTTTTATATTCCAGGCATCACAATATCATGAACATGAAGCATAACTGAGGAAACATACTGAATGGAATACAAATCAAGAGCTCAATGCCATAAGCCGAGCTCCTTCATGTGCCGACAGAGGATGTCCTCTGCGATGATTTGCACATGATCTGAGCAAAATGCACTTTTGTTTTCAAATGCACTTTGCTGAGCAACACAGATGTGAATGAGCCTGACTTCTGATGACCTGAAGGTATGTGGTATTTAGCGGTGTACTGTTGATATTGCCTGTCTAACTTGGACAAATTTCTGACACTTTAAAAACATCTACCCTAGTACCACATACTAACTGCGTGTCAGGTTATTCTGAAAATATTCTATTACCTATTCCAAAAGCACAAGCATGCCTGGTAACTAACATCCCAAGTCACACAGCAAGGCTGTCATATAGTTACAATTCTGGGGCATGCACTTCGTTGTTTACAATCAGATGAGTAATTTCTCTTGGCCTCGTTGGGCATTCTGTCTGCATGAGACTTGATGTAATTTGTCCTGTGATGGTGAAAGAACCTATTTTCTGCTGAGTAACAGTACCA
>JANVCC010000261.1:2962004-3073772 GCA_025345505.1 Todiramphus chloris collaris
CCCTCTTCATTGTTTCTTCTCTGTTTTGTTTTGGTTTGTTTTTCCCCCAAGATTTTGGTTATGGTGGTAGAGCAAAATGCTACCACCTACCTGTTAACTTGTATGAAAGGGATGGAAAATAGTTTATCTGTGGTGTAGTTGGGTGGAGACAATATTGCTGCTCTGCTCTATTTTAGTCAGTTTACAGTGAGCTTTATCATTACCCTTTGCCATTGCAGGAGTTGTTGTTTGGGGCTGGGTTGAAATCTTTCCCTCAGCACTGAACTGGTAGATGTAGACAAGCCTGCTCTTTTCTGCAGGGCTTAGATGTGTGAAAGGTAAAGTTATGTTTAGATTAGTAGGTGACAATGTCTAGCAGAGATTCTTGTTCCTCTCTGTAGCATGCCATTAAAAAACCCTCAACAAAACACTGAGGGCTTGTTATGTTCATATTGTCAGGAGACAATCGTAAACAAACTTACTGCTGTGAGACTTGGATGACTTTAGTCTTGTCCTTCCCTGTAGCACCAGCTCTTTACATGCTACCTGATTGAGAGCTACCAAGCTACCATGCCTCCCACCTAGTCATACCAACCTGTATCTGTCTTGGAAATTTCCTTCTACCAATATCTTATAAGCCAAATCCATACGTCAAGTGGACTCTTGAGAGGACTGGTTAAGGTAGCAATGTCTTGGAGGGTAAAGATGACATCCATGGTGGCCTTCTCAGATGAATTACTAATTTATGGCTTCAGTAAGCTGCATTCTTGGCATGTAAAGGTGCTGCATGGTCAGGTTTTCAGTTGCTAGCATTTTCTAGGATCTTGCATTGTTTGTGGAGACACCATCACTTTTTACTGCACAATAGCAAGAGCTTCATCTCTCTGTTAATTCAAACATATAAATAAACGTGTCCAGGTTCTTGGTAGTGGAATACTTTAAGCAGAATAAGAGCCTACTTTCAGTCTGAATAGGCAAGTTTTGTACTGAATGCATAGTTAATAACAGTAATTTCTACATTTACAGTAAGTAAGGCAAGTTTGTAAATACAATAACCCACTGCATTAATACAATACCACCATGAATAGAATGTGGAACAGAAAAGAGGGTTAATAAGGCAGACATTATAATAAGTATAGTTTTATGTGGAAATCAAAAGATCTAAAATGTAAAAAATTACCATGCACGAGAATTGGCAGTAGAAACAACAGAGCTTTAATCTGAAGTACACTAATGCAGCTCAAGTATAATTAGGGTTGAATAAATATTCATCACCTGTACTTTGTTATACTGTACTCTGAAGAGGAAGGTACAGGAAAAAAAGTAAAGGGCTATATTAAAATTCCAGTTTTGGCTTTGTGAGCTAGTTCAAGTCATTCATTTATATGCAGCTTTATAGCTATGGGCTGACCAGTATTGCTGCTCAGAGAATGTGCAGTTCTGTCAAAGTCAAAGTGCTTCACTAAAGTGGCCAGTTTTGCATGAATTCTATTGGAAAGGGAGAGGTGTGGGGGAAATTCCATTTCTGTCAGAACAAAAAAGGTTAAAACATTAACTTCAACCTGATTTTTCTTGTTGACATTTGGTATTGTGCCTTAATGCAAACTAACACAGTTGCAACTGAATTTCTGAATAATCAGAAATTAGCATTTGAGTTGCTGGTTGAGTTAAACTTTAGTTACCTGTGAATTAGCCTTTAGTTAGCTAGGAGTTAGCTTTGGTTTGGAAAAGAGCTATGTGTACAATCTTAAACTTGTTTACATAGTTTTAGTGTCCTTTTTCTATTAACATAAACCAACATCTGACCTTATGAGAATCAAATTGGACTCTTCCTCAAGGCCTGAGAAAAATAAATAAATTCTATTTTAATTTTTATTATTTTGCAAAATGCCCTTTTCTTGATTCTGGTTTCTTGCTGTGGTTCCAGTATCCTCTTTCTGCTGAGTAACAGCAAATACCTTGCACCATTTAAGTCTGCTTTCTGCTCAGGAGCAGAGCACATAGACAATAGAACTGAGGGTGTTAAAGAGAATCAGGTAGGAATCCTTTATAAAATTCACCCAGTACCATGCCCTGGAAAGCCTTCCTTATTCACAAGCCGGCTAATAATAATGATAGATGAAGAGCTGAACGCTGCTTATCTAGAGTGAAGTTGTTCACCACTTTCCAAGCCCCTACAGATAATGTTCATAATGAAAACACACTGCATCTTCCAAAAACTGGTGTTTGCTCCTAAGTAAGGACATTGGGAACTTGGCATTTTCAATAAACTGAGATTCCTGAAGGATGGCATTTATTCCCTGCTGCTTCATCACCTCAGTTCCTGCACTGGTTAAGCGAGTTTGAAGACTGCATAAAACACCATCTGAGGAGAATTTTCATGGCTTTACATTTGTGCTTCCAACCACTTTGATTTCATGTGTTTCAGGCTAATTATTTTTGCAAAGTGTCAAGTAACATCCACAATCACTAAAGTTATTTACACTTAATCATTGATTTCACTCACTGTTGAAAGCTCTGCTCACAGGCACCCTTGAGGAGCTGAAGTGAGATCCCTTGTAAGAATATTGTTTGTTTCAAGCATTCTAATCTTCTGAACCTCAGTTAATTATACCTGTGTTACTACAGTCTCCCTAACTCAAAGGTAGTTACGGGTACTCAGTTATTCACTGGACTGTGAATAAAGCTCATAGCTTTTCCTAAGGTAAAAGTAATTAGCTCAGAAACAAGTAATTTCCAGGGAGGGAGGTGAAAACCTTGTGAAAATAATTGATGATAAGACTCCAAGTAGAAACCAGGTCATCTAGTTCGTGGTCCTTTACCTAAAATATGAGATTATTCTTCCTTCTCTGCTTTGAAATGCCATCTCATTCATCAAGTTAAATATACAGTGGATTAATGATACCAGTGCATTCTAGCCAAATTATTTCCCTTTTGAGGTTCTGTCATTGTAAATGACAACATTATTTCAGTAAGCTTTCATAGTCTTTGCAACAATAACAAAAATTTTGGACAATATTACAGATATTCATCAGATCCTTTTAATGTAAGTCTGATTTACAAATTGTTTGTTTCCTTTCTTCTTAGATAGAAGAATGTATTATTAGTGAATAAATGTTTCCATTATTCAATTAGTTGTATAGATAGTCAAATAATGTCTAATTATGTGACCTATTCACATTTTTCCATCAACTGATACTAAACTACTCATGAGTAATTATTTTAATTATTCAACCAGCTCTTTAAATGATCAAATAATACTGTTAAGTTAAATTCCGTTATTATCAGCAAATGAAGCAATGAGTATTATTGTTTTCCATTATTTGCTTCAATGCATTTACCTATGCCATGAACCTGCTTCACGGTGTTTTCTCTAAAAGTAAATTTTTTTTGTGCCTTCACACCATGTTTCATCTTCACTTTAACACTAAGATAAGCTCAGATGGAGGAGCAGACCTAATGAGCTGGAGGAGAAGTGCTGCAGTCTTCCCTTCTCCACTGTTGGCTCAGGGGTTGACCATTTCCTCTGAACTGTGATTCTGCCAGTGGTTTAACATATGTTCTTTCTTCTCCAATATGAAGAACTGTAGACAGTCATTTAAATAAACAGACTCCCAATATTTGTTTTTTAGTGAAGTTAATGCTATTTGTTGGAATTCATTGCTCAGCCTAAAGGCAGATTCATTTGCAAGTTACGTTCTTTCCTTTTGTTTTTTTCTTTCCTTTTTTTTCTCAAGCCAGTGTCCTGGATTTTTCCACCTCTATTTTTATTGGGTATATTTTATTTTTTCAGTCTGCCATGGTGTTCAAAACCTACTGCTATAAATATGAAAGAATATTAGTATAGGCACAAGAACGCTGCAGTGCACTTGACAGATGGAAAAGGTTTACGGTGAATCTATCATTGCCCTATGGTGGAGAACAACACTGTTCATAGATTAATGTTCATTTTATTACAGCCATATCTTACCCTCAATCTGTGTGTAGAACTCTCTTTGAAGTCATTTTGATCTGTGTGCATCAATCAAAGGTAGTATATGACACTTAGGGCCACATTTTCAAATGTCGGTACTTGGCATCTGGAAATCCTGTATCTTGCATGCCCAGAGTACTTATTTATATGTGCAAATAGAAGCGGTTGCAGGATGTTTTAGCAAGTGGTGGGTTTGAAAAAAAATCACTGATTAACTATTTGAGTTAAGTTCAGACATAGGCATGCCCGATTTAAACCAGTTCCACAATCTCTCCATTCACAACAGCATTCATAGCTGGTTCTGCCTGGCTGTATCATTTTCCTAGGACAGTATAATCCTCAGAATACTTCAGGGTAATATATATAGTACAGCAGTTATATATATATATATATATATGTGGTTATATATAAACCCAGTTATCAATACCACAATCCTGAACAAAGTCTTTGAGCCCTCTAAAAGCTTATGTTTACAGTTACCTTAAGGGTTTTGTAACATTTGAGAATCTGTCAATTTGTAAGAAAGACAATGCAAGTAATTGCTCTTTATCACCATTTCTGATAACTGAAACCTAAGATAATATTGGTAGAAAAGGAGTCCCTGAAGCAAGTCTGTGATAGCCTCCTACTTTATAGCATGCAGTCAAATGGAGTAATGGTTTTGGCCACACTTGCTCATTGTGACCTCTATGCCTTTGGAAATCAGCAATAACATAGGATGGTGTTCTTCTAAATTGGCATTATTAGAAAAGTCCTCTAACTCTTGGTATTTGAGAGAAATAATTTACCGTCAATATAATTTCCTGTATCTCCCTTTGTGATGCTGTAATGAAGTTATTATAGTTTGGCCCTTCAGCCTATGACAGATTAAATTTTCCATGACTTGATGATGTGACAAAGTCATTGCTCAAAGGCAAATATACTTTGTAACTGATAAACTAATGCAAATTAATTTATACTTCAAGTGAACTTTATAAAAAGGCATCTTAGTTTATTTTTTAACTCAAATTAAAAACCAGGCAATATCATAATTTAGTGGTCTCAAGAAAGCAACGAGTATAATCTGTGATGTGTAAAGAAGTATTACTGCAGGATTAAGGATGTTTCAGAACTTTAATCTTTTATTTCCTATACTCTTGGACTGTGATGATGACCCATGTCCTTTTAAGAAACTTCAGCTGTATCATAGGCTGATTTAGGACAGAAGGAAGAACTGGATGCAAAAGTAATTTTCTCTTGTCGTGTTCATACAAAGAATATGTGAATTATTACTCTCAACAACAAAAGCTTTACCCAGATCGTCAATTCACTTATTCCATTGCCTTTAGGCCAGAACTCTGGACAAGGGTTTGGTGCTGTCACATATCCTTTTCCATCTCATTTAAGTGATCTGGCCTCTGTTTTGGGAATGCATTTTTATTGTGCTGTTAAGCCCTGTGTCCCCCACATGAATATTTCATATACCTACTAAGTGCTTTCACTGAATATATTAGCCCCTGTTTTTTTCATCTTTTTTTTTTTTTTCTTTTTTTTTTTAATCATGCCTGTTGCCACAAATAAAATGGTAATCGTGGCCTAAATATACATGAATAATCCTTTATGGGATGTGACTTTTCAGATGCCAATAATAGCTACTTTGTCAGGTTTTGGCTAGGCTATTGAAAATGTTTAAACAGAATCTGTCCGTCATATTACGTAAGCATTTTTCTATTTATATCTGCCTTTACCAGTCCACAACAAACATAATGAGCAACAAATGAAGCAGTGGCCAAAAGACACGTTTATGACTCATGCAGATGCCAAGGGACCATCCTAATATGGGCACTGCTTGGCATTTCTGCTAACAACAGATCAGAGTGTAACTCTTACTTGACAGTATTTTTTAAGTTTACAGTTAAAGACCATAGACTTTATTCATCTTAATGTAAAGTAGCATCCAAGTTTCAACTGACTTATTGCACTTAATGTGACAGATAACAAGGGGCAGGCAATTCTGACAGTTCAGACTAATACTTTACTTACAAAGTATGGTATAAACAGAAAGAGAATTTGTCCCATACCATGGTAAAAGAAAAACACATAAATGTGCCTATTTGCCACTCTTCAGACTTCATGCTTCCCATTGGACCTAAACTAAATTAATATTAGACTTCAGACACACCCATTTTCTAAGAAATAAGCTTGGTTGTGGTAATGGCAAAAATTCATAACATCATTTCACCCATTCTTGTGATAGGTAGAGCATTTCCCAACAGTGAATCTGCTGATGGTTTATGCAGATTGCATCTATGGAGCTGAAAATATGTGCACTTCCCACAAGAGATTTTGAGCTAAGGATAGAAATGGAGCAGAGAATGAGTTCCTGAAAAGGCAACAAGGATGCCTTATATGATGTTGGAAAGGAGGTGGTTCATGGTTTTCTGCCTATGTAGAAACCTTCTTCTCAGGTATGGGAATCAAATGCTTAAAAAGAATGTGCTAGGGGACTTTCCAGCTCTCCTTTTTCTCCCATTTACACATTGACAAAAGGTACAGGTGCTCCAAGAGGTGTCCTTGGACTATCTGGATGTGGAGCACCTGACAGATGAGCAGTTTTCCATAAGCTTTCTGTCCTGTTAAGTATGTCTTATGTCCTCAGAATAGTTATGTGTCCTTTTACTATCAGAAACAGTTCCAGCCTGCCTCTTCAGAAGGTACTGCAGGAACCACTTCACAATTATTTAAAATCATGGCAGCATTCTCTGTGAAATGAAAGCTGTATGAGCAAGACTTAAAAGTAATATAGTGAGCTTACTAAAGTGTGTCTCTGAAATAACCTGTTTCTTGGCTACGCAGAAGAAAGCTAAGCTAACCTTGTGAGTACTCCTCCCTTGGTACAGAACAACTTCAGGCAAAGTTAGTTAGTTAGCATAAAGTCCATCCGTGCTGCTATAAACTGCTTGGTTGATTCCCTGTACTCCCAAAGAGACCAGCTTCTTTCATTCCCCCTGCAGAATCCCTTCAGCAAGAAGTTTACCTGAAGCTGTATGGTAGAATGTGATCTTTTGCTAGACATGGAGTCAACTAAGCAGAGTTGTTTGTCAGAGAAGAGGAGCCCATACATTCACCACCGTGCACATTTGGAATTTATTGCCATCACTGTTTCAGACTGGAGCTTTGCAGCTGGTTTATCCTCAAAGCTTGATGCAGGCTGAGTTCAATGGAAGCTTTTTTCATTAAAACCCACGTGCTTTGTCTCAAGCCTTAGGTGTTTATTTGTTGAATTTTCAGAAATGAACATGATAAAAACTGGCTTTGAGGAGAGGCTCCAAATCACCAAATTACATTTTTATCTATGTGTTTTATTTTGTATTTATTTTTCAGTCATCTGCATATTAACATTTGATTAGCAACCGCCTGTTTAAGAGAACGTATCAGGTTATCTGGCTGGAGATGACAAAGCACATTTTCCATAGAGGTTTCCAGACTAGAGGCTACACAGATGTGTCTGAGTTAAAAGGATCTCACTGTCTACTTTGAGAAGTGTAGATGGCTTCTGTATTTAGAGAAAACTCATCTGAAGCATCATAAAATAAAATGTACGGAAAATATAATATTCCATAATTAAGATTTCTAATGAATTGCCTTGTTAATCCATACAGTGTATGCATGTTGCAAAATTTTCCTGGCTTAATTAGTGCACTTGCTGATTATGTTTATTTCCTGATGTACACACTGATTAAGCATTGTCCATACACTGAGGCTTGAAGCGGGATCAGTCTACAAAATAGTACCTAGTCATTTAACTGGAGACTCAGAATGCAAATAGATCAACTTATGTAAAATTAAATTAGTTCTAATAGAACCCATTTTGACTGAGCAGCTGGTGACACATTCTAAACAGAATTCTCTTGTTATGTGAAATAAAGTGCTTCTGCTAACAGATGCTTATATACTTTTAAGCTACGGAAAAAAAATTGTCATCTTATGTTTAAGGTCTAAAGTTAATGAAAGAAAATAAATTCTGAGCTTGTTAGGTAACAATTTTGCACTGGGTCTCAGCATTGCTATTTGAGTAGTGTGTGAGGTCAGCTAGCCCTTTGCAATGCTCCATGTGGGGACTTAAAAGTGAATAACTGCAAAATCACTACTCTCACAGCCAGCACGTTAAACCCATTCATTCTCTTTAACCAGCGGTGGCTATCAGCTGATTTTTGAGAACACTTAAGATGTTGGTACTGTCCCCTAAATCTTAAATATTTTGTTGTTTTACTAAAAAAGTGACTACTTCATCCTTGTTGTTCTTTGGGAACATAATTTCAGCCTGGTTATAACACTCAGACTAGTCATTCGGAGCCAGTGGTGTGCCAGTCGTGGTCACTATTTGGCAGTGAACCACATGTTTTTCTGAAGAATGCTGTCAGCCACCCTGAGATGTGTTAAAGTCCCAGTGACAGGCTTTTTCTTAGTGACAGAAGGTCTAGTGGATTGCATGACTGAGGTAGGGGTGTTTCAAACTCCTGGATGTACAGTTTATTTATGGAAAGTTTAAGCCTCTAAGACAAAGAGCAGAATGATTTCAACAGAACTAAGTAATTAAGTGAGTGAGTTAGACGTTTTCTGGCTTAAATGGATTTGACTCGTACCATGGATTTGTCTGAAGATGACTTTTTGTGAAGACAACGTTATACTGGAACATACAGGCTCTTTGGTTCTTGTTCTGTGTCATCCCTCCCTGCTTATCCCACCATAATTTCTGTCCTGAACTTCCTGAATACAGCAGTGTGCAAATTAGTGCATATGGATGTTTTAAAACATTATACAATTAATCATATCTTTGGTAAATTAATTAGGAAAGCAGTTAGTCAAACGCTCCGTTTTTATTCCATTCCTGGTGTATTTGTGATTTTATTTTGGTTTTCTGTCAATGGCACCTACCAAGCAGAATTAAAAATATCAGTTGATCCCTTCACAGTCTGACAGTTTTTTCTGGCATTACTCAATTTTAATTTAATATCAGTGGACTCTACAAAGTTAAAGGCCTACAGAGCTTAAATCATAATATTTTAGTTAACTCTTGCAGAACCTGGGCAAGTATACACAGATGCCAATCATTAGTGATCTAAATCTCTAATTCGTAGTAACATTTGAAAAGAAAAACAAGTTTTAATGCTTGCTCATGACCTGATACACTTTATTTTTCACCTTGAATGCCTAAAAGAGAAACAAAATATTCTTTCTGGGTATGCAAAAAGGCATTATTCCAGTTTTGTTTGCTAATAATATAATAGCACCCTTCTGAAGTGTGAAATACCCCACTCTTGTATTCTGAACAATATTTTTGAACAACAATATCACTGTTTTCTGTAATGTTTGGAAAGAGTAAGTTTAGCATGAAAGATAGTGCTCTGAATAGATGGGAACAAAATATTTGTTATATCCTTAAGCAGTAATGTTAGGAGGCACTATTGAATCAGGTGTCAAAATGCAGTGTGGATTATCTTTCAGATCTTTTATCTTAAGTCTCTTTAAAGTAATTTTTTTTCTTCAGATAACCTTCTTTAGTCCATCATTTCAATTAATATGTGTGTGTGCGAGAATTAAATTTTTAAACTAATTTCCTCCATAGTCACTTATGATTTTAGTACTGCAGAAAGGAATTAAAATGCATGAGTCTTTTAGCAATACTCATTGGTATATTATAGTCCTGTTCTAAAGAGTTTTCCATCTATGAGAAACAAAACCCTCTCATACAAGGGAAGTTTTTTGCCTAGTGTCCCCGAAAAGGTGAGAGAGAGCCTTGAAACTCAGTAGGTGTGCTTGTAAATACAGTGAGCTCTTAACTGAACTGTCTTAATGAAAGGCTTTTGAATTTGGAAGGGTGCTCTGATCTATCAGTGTAATGAGAACATGGAAAAGTATTAGGTTCACTAGTCACAGACATAACACAAATGCTAGTGTGATCAATATTTGCAGATATTAGTAGCAATGGGATAATAGGTAAGAATAGAGTTGAATCTACCTCAGAGTTTTGGAGACTGGAGTGCATTCTATGTGCCTGGATTTATATACACTTAAATCTTTGTTCTCGATGTCCATTTTATCAAATTTCATCTTTTTTGCACTCTCTTGAAGACATTGGAAAAATCAATCTGTCTTTAGATATTTAAAAACAAGCTGAACTTATACTTACAGCATCTCATTCTTTTACTTGCTGTTGGTTTAGGTTTTTAGCAGCCTTTAACAGTGGTGAAGCATCCAGCCAACTGAAAAACATTTAATGCTGATTAAACCTTTGTGCAATGGAAACCAAGGCTAATAATCTCATACCTGGGCACTGGTTGTTATGATCACAGTTTACATTCCTGACTCTGTCTCCGTGGTCTCCCCCATTTTATGCCCAGAAAAAGGAAAAACAGCCAGCACTCATTCCAGACTGAAATTTAAACAGCCAAAAATCATTCTTGCGTTAAGCAAGAAGACAATACAAAGCAAGCAAATGCAATCCAAATATGTTTAAATTGCTGCTTGAGCCTGCATGGCCTTTTCATATGATTCATAGGGGGAAAAAAAAAAAGGGGGAAGAAAAAGAAAAAACAACCCACATTAGGGTCACAGCTCTGACAAAGAGCAAACTTCATATATGTTTTCCTCCATTTCCAAAATGTATTGACTGCAAAATATTGGTGTGCTAGATCAGAATTAAAACCACATGAAGTGAAATAGCAAACTTCATGCTCAAAAGAACTAAGAAAGTTTCCGAGACACGACCTTAATTTAAAGAAGTAGAATTACAAGCAATCATGCAGAGCAGTATTCTCCTCCTCTCCTTGGAAATGCACAGCTCTTTATTATGGAAAGGCAGTAGCCCCTCTATAGTTAGGGTTGCAATCAACTTCCATTATAAAGCCCTATTTTACCCCCCTGTAACTTTGGCTTGAAAAATTGGAATACAAATTGCCACTTTTTCTCCAAAAGAAAGGAAGAATAGATGAGGATTTTTTGTTTATTTGGTGAGGTGGGAGAATTAGTTTTGTTTTTTGTTGGAGCTTTTTTGTGTGTGTGTGTGAAATTGAGAAAAATACTGCTTAACAGTTAAAAAGTTTAAATCGCTGAGAAAAAACTATCCTGATCCAAAAATTTTTACTTTTTTGTTGCTACCGTATCCGCCCTTATCAGTTGAAAGAATTTGCAAATAATTTAGTGTAACAGTCCCATTGCTCTTTTTGTCTATTGGGAGGGATGGGCCTCATTTTTGTCTTGGTGATGACAGCAATAATATTTTGCTGACAAATCCTAGAAGCATAGGATTGGACAAAGTGGTCAAAATTTTTAAAAGCAGTTCACATCTAGTAGTGTGGTGTATACTTCCAAGACAAGTAAAAAGCACATGTTGATCTACCTGGAGGTTTTGAGCAAGTGTTTAGTTTCTGGAGCTTTCTACATATTCTTTGTTGAGATTTCCAGCACAGAGGGAATGACCGAGTGTTAAAATAAGACTCCTTTTTGGAAAGGCCAGGTGAAAACATATACTTAGTTACTGAGGGCTACTGACTGCAGTCTGGAGATTGCCTAATGCCACTGTGGTGAACACTAGCCACTCCCAGCATTCAGCCTTATTTATCATGCTTGGCTCATTTCCTAGGATTAGGTCCAGAATAGCCGCTGGCTATGTAGGCTGTTCAACAAACTGTGTAAGAAAAGAAAGCAAGCATAGTCCATGGAAACATACTTCCCTCTTTTCTCAGATACTTGTTATCCCATTCTGGATCTAAGCATTTGAAATTCTTTATGATTACAGACCTGGCATTCTTGCAGATCTCACTGATTCACTGAGGAAAAAAAAATAAAATAAAATAAAAAAATTGATGGCTTTCCCTTACTTTTGCATAAACTGTTTAGAAAAGGCTTATAGTACTATTTCCATTTTATCCAAATGATCTCTTCAGTGTTAGAAGGAACAAGGTTATTCTTCCATGAAGGCTTAATTGCATTATGTATTAAAAGTCACATAGGTGTATTTATGCATTTATATAATATACATATTTGTGTATAGATACTTGAAACCAGAGATTATTTTCCATGTTTGTTTGTAGGGATTTGGACAAGCCGAAAGTTTTTGTACACTATGGTAAAATATTAACTATTGTAATTTTTTAGTGTATTAGCGCAGTGTTTTAAAATGCTGACAAAATGCATCGGAATGTAAATTTAGATCCAACTGTGATCATATGAACCCAACATTGCATACAGAGGTGAATCTGACTTCGGATTCTTTTCATGCAATTCTTAAGATGTCCATGTGAGAACACTGTGTGTTTTATGCTACAATTTGACTCTTTCAAGAGACTCTAGTAAAGTTATTCCAAGTTTAGCAAGACTATTGCAATATTATTTAAAAAAATAAACCAAATCAAAAGAACAAACAAACTATAAGTTTAGAGTTTCTAACGAGCAGTGAAATCTGACAAGCTTTAAAAAATGTAATACAAAAAACTGTGCTGGGAAGATGGTTCTCCTGAACAATTCATGCTGTTTTCAGCAGGATATATCTACAAAATAAATCCGAAAAATTTAAGAGCAGAAGGAAAAGTATTAGTCCTGTGCCAAAATACTTGAGAGTGAAAGAAGGAAAAAGATGCCAATATTTTCTCTCTTTTTATCCACACAAGATATTTTAAAAAATTCTTTTTTTTAAATGGCTGTTTTCATTATGGTAATTAATTTAAATTTTGCTTTGCCATTCAGAATTCTTAAACCCCAGGAACTCTCAGATCAGTTTCTACAATGTTGTTGGGCTTTACTTTGGGTAATAAGTATGTGCTGTGCATAAGGAGGATAGAATAGAAAAAGATGTGCAGGGTTTCCCTGAAGGAAGCAGCTGTCAGGGATCAGGTAGGATGTTGCTGGCAGTAGCTGTTGGGAGTTTCATGCTATATTGCTGAGAGAGCAGCAGAAGAGGTTGCTGAGGCACTTTCCCAAGATATGGCTATCAGAATAAAAAAGCTGAGGAACCACAAATGGAAGTTTAGGGAGATCTGAGGACAAATGCTTAGGCTGAAAGGCAGGTTTTTCAGCAGGGAAGTGTTTGCGTGTTGACTTCTCTAATCGTGAAAATGGTGGTATGTGAGCAACAGAAACAAAGGCAGGAATTTCCCTGCAGACAAGTCCAAATCAGAGAAGGGATGTTTTCCAAAGAGAACCTGGAATGCTCCTACTGGGAGGGCCATAGATGAGCTGGAATGCTTCACTTGGAGAGCTTCCTTGAAAAGCCTGTAAGGAGAGACATAAAGGAACTGTGGGAAAGACACAGTTGTCACAGTCAGGATATTTATACAACTGTGTTGAGTTTTGTACATCTCAGGGATACATGGACAGTGAGATACGTGAGTTTTGTGTTAAGATTTCCAGGGCTTATTTGCTCTGTTGGAAAAAGTGATTTTCCTGAACAAGATTTAGTCTGGTGCTACAAGCAGTCCTGATCACATTTTCAGAGGCTAGTGTGGGAGGTGTTGGAGGTGTCACCCCCAAATTCTAACGATATTAGTGATGCTGTGTGAAAGGTAGAAATGACACCTAAAGACACAAATGCATCAAATAGGCAGCAATCAGATCAACAATTTAGAAGTCAAAAGTTCTCTACAGTAGGGTTGATCTAAACAAAGTAATTTTGCTTTTTGAGTCAAAACTTAACTTGAAAACTACTAAATTTGACACGCTCTGACATTGTGACTCAAAAGAATTTTTCCAGCTGTTCAGCTGCCTAAATCGTGAATGAAAATCTGGTAGTATTCATGACAGAAAGTTTCTTACCACAGGAGCAATATGATTATTGGTTTTTTTATTTATGCATTTAATAATACAACAATTAGGAGAAAGATGTGTTTGAGGGCTTTTTTTAATTAGCAGCAAGAGCTCAGAAAATTTGTTACTCTTAATACTTGGTCGCCTTATGGGATTTTTTTGAAAGGCTTAATCCATATTTGACATCACCTACACCTAATTTTCAGAGCTTATTAAATAACTGCTTTCAGTTACTTATTAAGGCTATATATTAAAGTAAATAAGACTGCGAAGAGAAAAATATTTTCATTTCCAGTTTTAGATCAGCCAGAATTTCATAAAATTATAACTCAATCCAGCAATATTCTAATCTCTCTTTCAGTGAGACACAATCCCAGCAAAACCCATTGAGGATGACTTTTTTACATCCTTTAAATGGAGAATTAAGTCCCTTGAGAATCTTTATAAAAAGCCTAAGAGAATTGGGTGCCTGCCTGCACTAAGGGCTTTAGGAAAACTCAACTGAAATGTCTGGTTTTAGCTTTCTGTGGTAGAATGCATTGGCAGGAAAGGAATACTCCAAAATTTTCCGGTTTTCTCTAGGGTACTGTTTAAGAAAGCTTTCTAGAGAGAAGATGAAATCTTTCTGTTATTTCAGTGAACAGACTATTTTGTAGAGAACACGCTGAAAACCTTAACATTCCCATAAGCCAATACAGAATTTTACTTGTAAAATCATACCCTTGTTAATATTAGGCCAGGTATATTTCTTCTTCATCCTTTTTATTCCCCTAAATTGATTCATTTGAAGTAATATCTTGTACAAGCGTGATTAGTTCATGTTTGAAATGTCATTTCGAAGTTGAATGCTTAATGACTTGTAGCTTTACTGCTACGTATGTATCTGGCAGTTTTCCTCAGCTCAAGCCTGCTAACATAACTCACCCCAGGCTGATTTATTATTTTTATTCAACCAGGTGCTACATGGGTTTGGCAACTTGGCAATGCCGTTGTCTGTAATGACTCTGCACTTGGTGCTTGATGATGCCAACACGTGTGATGAATTTACTGGCACCAGCAGAGAATATTTCTTTCCCTTATTTCTTAAGCTTTGTCTCCCTTATTTATTTATTTATGCAGAGGAATGAAAACTTTCATCTTTTTTTTTTTTACTGTAGCAGTCTCTTCTTCCTAACTGTGAAAATAAGCTAAATTCAGGTGAAGACATTTAAAGTTTTAGTACTATTCAATACAATATTCATAGTACTAATTTGAAGTTCTGTGCTGTTTTTGAAGTTTCCCCTGAGTAGCAGCTAAGTAGCTGCTGTGCAGTCTACAAGGAAACTTTCTCTGTCAGCCTTTTCTGTTGTCTATCTGCTGTATTGCAAGCATTAATTTAAAATTCTGTTTATGCTCTTTGAAGAGTATTTCATTTATCAATAGAGGACTATAAAGTCTCATACCTAAGCATTAATACTAGGGCTACACAATTTCTTACTACTACAAGCCTGAATGGTAGCTACTGCACATTGCAATGCACATTTATTTAATCTGTGTTTCTGTAACGAGTCATCACTCTCTTATTAGGTTTCATTTTTTTCCCAAGTGTGTGGTTTGAGGGATAATTTAACTCTTTCTTAACCCTTTTTTTTTATTATTCTTGTAAACTTTGAACCTCTTACTGCTTAGAGGAACAAATTAGGATGACTGTTGCAACTGAAATTTCTGCTAACTTCGAAGCACTTACATCCTAAGCACACATTTTGTTTTTTGAATGAAATCTCAACACAAACAATTCAATATTTGTCAGTTTGTCATTACTTACTGGATAGTAAACCATACAAAAAACAAAGTTGTGTTAAATTCAAATTTATTTAGGATTGATTTAAAGGCAAAGATCTTTTTTTTTTTTTTTTCTTACTTGTGTGTCAGTGGAATGTAAGAAATACCTTCCAAACACTTTTTTTCAGTAAGCAGTTTTTAATATGCATGGGACTACAGCCATATAGGTAAGAATTGAACAGGAAAAGGTAATCTGTATCTACAAATTTTACTCATCCCCTCATCCTCTCTTTTTCTCATGATGTGAGAGGATCTGCATAGCTTTGTTAAACAAGCTGTACCTCTAAGATGAGATAGTTCACAATCCAGTACTACACTTGCACTGGAAAATATAAAGACAGTGACCTAAATGCCAATCTCACTCCACGATCAATTAGGGCCATGCACAGCAGATCACACATATACACACACATGAAAAAACAACTAGGCAAAAAAAGCTCCATCTGGTTCAGAAGAGAGTGGCCAGTCCCATAAATAACACAAGCTGTCAGGAAAACATCATTCCTATAGTACTCTGTGTATTGGCTTTCTGTCCAACCACAGATCCACTACAAGGACCTTCAGAGCTTTGCATAGGCCTGGACCACACATCTCTTCAACTCTCCATAATAGCTGCATTCAGGAGTTAGTCCCAAATTAGCAAGGTGGAGAATAAAATGTACAGAAGTAAAGAATGTGGACGTACATGAGTTTAAAATTCAGTTGAGCACATGTGAGCAGACACACACCAAAACGAGCAGCAACAACAAAGAAAACTCCGAGTTTTCGTTTCAGCTGAGCTTTTTTGAAGCAGGAAAACAAAACTTATCAGAAATATTGTATTTGAAAATGTAGTTGCAAACTCTGTAGTTCAGTATGAAGTAAATCTAACAAAAAGCTGTATTAAATTACTTCTGTTGGTAACTAATAAGTAGTTATCAACACTAAAGGCAAAAAAGAAACACCTTTGGATCTTAACTTGGTTAAACCAGCCATACATTATTTTCACGTTCAGATTTTTTCCATAGTGGAAAAGGAAAGATTCAGTACTGAAAGTTTGTGTTCTGGTAGCATCTGTTACTAGGTCAGAAGGTGAGAGTGCTGGGTGCTGTACAGGCATACGATAAATAAATAGGAGTTCTCTAAGTTTACAGTATTGCTGCACAAAAGAAATGCGCCTGCGTTTTCTTTATATGTAAGCTTTACCTTAGTAAATATCGATGACTGGCAAGGCTAATACAGAACACGAGCAGTGCCGAGGTGGTGCTGACTGCTGCCAAAACAGGAGGAGGAACCACGGTCCCAGCACTGCCTCTGGAGTTTCCTATCACTTGCTTCAAGTGTTGTCTCACCCTCCTCCGGGGGGTATCATGCTACTCCATATCTCCTTTCCGGCTTCAATTTTACACGCTGCTTGCGTTCGAGGTGTGTGGACTCCAAGGAGAGGAGTGAAAATTACTTTCCACAGTCTCGTCAGTTCTGAGGAATTCTCTCGTGTGAGGGGTAGCAACCTTCCATGGTCCAGCTCTGCGTTAAAGCTCTAGCATATGGTGAAGCCACCCCTTCCCAGAGTGCTTTCTCAGTTTTACTTTAACGTCCTCCCCTCTACTGCAGAGGGAGACAAAGGATTCTCCATTTTTCTAAGGCCTCCCCTGGGGAAAAAGAACAAAAGACGTATAGTTCCTGTACGTCCGGTTTCTTAGTCAAACGTACAGTTCGTAGGTGCGCTTTCCAAGGAGTCAAATGGTTGCTCACATGCCCGAAATAGGAAAGGACGTGAAAGTTGTGGCATGAGCAGGGTGAGGAGAGGCTGTGGATATTCAGTTTGCTCAGAGGGTGAGCGGCGATCCCCGCTCCCTCCCGTTAATTTGCTGACGAGAAGTATCAACACGCTGCGTTTGTTTCTTCTCTCTGGTTTGCAATTAGGAGACAACACACAGCAAAATAACTTTGAAGCATTTCCTTAAAGGCACAGGACAAACCCCCCGGGAGAAAGGCACAGCCTGAAGAGAGCCTTGTGCTTGTGTTTGATAGTGACAGGCGGCAATGGAAATGCGGGGCTTGGTGCTCGGGACTAGGAGACCATTATAGGCGCAAGTCACAGGGAGACCATGGCAGAATAAAGCTTCCCCCAGCCCCACCCAGAAGTGTGGCTGCCTTTGTAATTTTAATTGGTCTGTGTTTGTGGAGTGGGGCCTCTATTTACTTATGGCTTGGGGCTTGTGTTTACCAAGCCTGGTGGAGGCCAAGTGTCATATCACTGAAGCTTAGTTCCTGCAAGCTCTCCTGCTATATCTTGAGGCACTTTTCTTTTCAGTATCTGTGCCTGTCTAATTCGCGAGCTTCTGTGAAACAAGCACAGGAGGGTACAAGGCCTACAGGGAGGAATTACACCTAATTACTCAAATAATTGCTAGGCTGTTGCCTTCTTAGTCACTGAAAATAATTTCCAGGTCCCTGGCTTTTATAGATAGTCTTCTAGAGGCAGGAGGACACAGCCCCCTTTTTAACTCAGCCCATTCACTCACAAAATCAGAACACTCGAGCCTGCAAAATTAATAAGCACCACTTCCATTACATATATTTTAGGTTGTTGTTGCCGTGGCGATAAAGTCAGGGACATTGAATCTCCTCTGTTGAGCCATTGTTATCATCCCTGGCCATCTGCTGCAGAGGAGTGATATTCCATCTCATTTGCATGATGACTGATATATGGGAGGTTTGGAAGGACATATGCCACAGCAATCATGTGATGAAAATTAAAGTGAAAGTTTTGGGCCCAGAGCCGAACAAAATCTGTGTATGCGCATGAGGCTGTTGATGTGCAAATGTGAATCATATTGAGAAGGTTTGAATAGGGAGGTGTGACGTAAAGAGGGGACACAAACGCAGGTGCTTATCTCTAGGCAGTCAAAGGCACTGGATGTCATATCATGGGAACTACCTTTCAAAGACACAGCTTTAGTGCACAGTTCAGCACACAAGGGAGGAGAAACATATAAGTTTTGGAAACAAAAATAAAGTAAGTTTAACAACTTTTTCACACTATTCTGAACCCATTGATGTTTAAGCAACTTGTACTATTAGTAACTTTCTGTCTTTTCTATTGTTTTATGCTTTTATTCTGCAAAAAGCAAAATCATGTCCATATATCAATGCTGAAAGCGTGAGAGATTTGTATTAAGAAGTTTGAGGGCTTTTAATCCGTGTTTAAAATGCTCTCTGCAAACTTTTCTTTTTGTTTAAATGACACTAATGCTGTTTCTTCCACAATGCATGCTTGGTCATTATCTTAAATGCTATTTTGGGCCTCAATTAAAAAATAGCTACTTGTAACTGCTTTGAGAAAGCTTTCTGAATAAAATGTCATGGTGTAATTGCATTTATACTGCCTCAGTAAAGCCTTTGTTCATATACATTTTACAGTTGTGCAAATTTGCAGCTCTAGCTATTTGATTTGGGGAAATGATCACAAGGACACTTTTCTTCTCATTTTGAAAAGTTGCTGAACTTAAATATTACCACTGAAAAAAAAGAGAGGGGAAAGAAAACGGAACGGGAGAGGGAGAGAGTGGGACCAGTGTATTTGCAGGAACTGTTCGATAGATGCAGGTTCACTTGCAGTTCTGTATTACACACCAAAGAGCTTTCTCACGATCTTTTAGAATGCTTTAAAATCATGTGTAATGTTTTTTAAATTAAGATAGTTGATCAATACGTTTAATAACATTGCTGTAAGTGAAAAAGGGTCTTTCAAAGTGTGACATTTCAGTCCTTTAAATTATTTGGGATTTGGAGAGTGAATTGAGAGCCTCTGGTTAAAAAAACCGAACACTGTACTTTAGAATGAATGTCTGTGTCAGGAAAATCTTTAGAAAGTTAAATGACAGTAATATCAGGCAAGGTTGAAGAATGAAATGGACCTTCTGGGACAACATTTTGCAGGAGGATGATTTTTATGAAATAGCATTTGATGCTAAAGAAAGTCTGTTTAACACTCTGATCAGCAATAGCTCTCTCTCTCTCTCTCTCTCTGACTTTCTTTTGTCTTTAACAAAGCACTTAGTTCAGATGTTTGTCTTCCTTCATATGTAAATAGCAGGACAATCTTCTGCAAGGTGCTGTGAATTTTTCATTTAATAGATTATAAAAGCACAAATCCCAGATTTTATCCTTAAACTGTATGGGGTGAACTTTGTTAGTTAAGGATCTTTTTAGGATTCAGAGCGGCCATTTATTATCTCTTTTGTTAATTAAATTAGTTAAGTTAATTACGTAGATGTGTCTTCTTTGGTTTTGTAATTCTTGGGGAAAATTATAGCAATTGTGATGAAGGTTTTCTTTGAGACAATAATATATTTCTTCTATAAGGTAGCTAACAGATAATCCAGATTCAGAAAGAGTAATTTCTAAATATAGGCTTTGCCTCTTCACTTCCCAGTTTGGAGCATTTTATTTTTACTTGTAAATATTATCTGCGTATTATAGTACTTTCATGCCTGCAGGCTAAGATTACCAGTCTTCCTTTTTTTTCCTCCTCCTTCTAAATATTCAATTACTCAATGGTAATTATTATTATGTGGCCTTCTTGGCTTACTGCATTATTAGATTAATATAGATTTCTTGTGCCAAATTAGCGGAAATCACTGTTATACACAACAACGAATCACTTTTTTTGTTGGGTTTTTTTTTCCTTTTTTAGTTTTATTTACTTTGTTGAATAGCAGGAAGACTTTGACATCATGAGGTTTTATTCCTGAGTCTCTTAATATAATACATCTTTGAAAGCTGAGCAGGAGAGGGCGTATTTTTGTTTTGTTTTTTCTTTTGTAGGTTTCCGATAAGCAGAAACTTTGGTTAAATTATAATTTAGTTTGTTGAACGATCTATCAGTAGGGACCTTTGTGAATTATATTAGAGTTCAAGTCTCCTGCTCTCTGGTGATTGTTTGAGGTGTGTAACAGAGGTGAGAAAAACGAAAATGAAAGAAAAGGAGCTGTCCAGGGTACTGCAGCTGATTAATATTTCCTGTGACTGTACAGAAAAAAATCCTTTACTGAAGTGTTCACAAAACTGCCACCATATGTTACCTTTCCCCCACCCCCCCCCCCAACCAGATAAACCTTATATTGAAGTTAACTATTAAAAAAAGTCTGTGTATGAAAACTTATTTCAGAATCACGTCATGTTTCTGTGGGTAACAAATACCCTCTCAGATCACAATAACTTTTACAAATTGCTTATTAAAACTAGATTATTATGCAAAGATTTTTGTCAAAGTTACAGACAAGAAAACTTTTCCAGTCTAAATTAATCTTTGCGTATAACACAAATGGTTTCTATGGTATTGCCATAATGTAAACAAAACAAACAAACAAAAAACCCCCAGATCCCAATCTTGCATTACTTGATTGCTTTTGAAATGAATTCTTGTCCTTATGTGACCTGAAATGTGTGGTTACAAAGCTATAGAAATCCAAACGATCATATTTGTTTGATATGAAATGAAAAAAAATAGTTAAATTGAAAGTTTAACATCATGAAATTCAAAATCCCAAGCGGTATATAAACATTAAAAGAAACTTTGGACTGCTAATCCTAGGAAATGAGTTTTATGGATTGAATTCAACAAGGCTTCAGAAATGGTTCCATCTGCTGCCTAGCAGCTGGTGAAAGGATAAATTTAATTCATTAATTCATTTGGAAAAAAGGATCCAAGTAGTAAAGACTTCATTGCTCATAATGCACATAGGTGGAAATCAAAACTGAAATTAAGTCCAGTTGATCATCTTTGATAATGAGAAACATTTTCTTTGTTATTTTTATAATGATCTTGATCAGGCAATTGACATTATATTGACTATATGCTGTTAACTGGTATTTTTATGTCTCAAAAAGTTGAGTATAGTTCTGAAAGCATAACTCCTCTTCCAGAAGAAACATCCCTGTTGTGGGAGTTGCAGATTAGGTAGCTTTGAAAAGCTGGAATATTTCACAGAAACAATATTGCTGTCTGTCTATGGATACTTGCAACTTCTTTCATATTAAGTCAACTTACAAACACAAAATAAGATATCACTAAAATTAGAAAATAAACTTGTTCACAGTTAAGTAGCTGTTATAATCCAAACCCAGAATGTCAGGTGTAAAGGATTTATTACTTTCCTTTAATCTTGTGACTCTTAACAGAAAAGTAATCTTTCCTGTCTTCACCCATTTTCTTTTCATAGTAAGTGCTAAAAAGTTAGAGCAAGAGGGAAAATATTGAAATATCCATAGTTTTAAAGTCAAAATCAATCGGACAAATGTTTCAATAATAGCTTGACATTTAAGTTCTAGATATAAAGTTATGCAACTTATCACAAATTCCAGATACAGATTTAAAAAAAAAAAAAAAAAAAGTGATTGCCTCTACTTCTTTTAACCTAAATCCCAAGCTGTGACTGAAAAGATGTCTGAGGTTTTTGAACCATGAGATGGTCAAGTGGCAAGGGTTCTTGTTCACCTTCCAGCAGGCACACAGGTAATCGTGTGCCTCATTACTTGCTGAGGGATGCGCAGGACGATGAACCTGTTATCCTGAAACCAGTTACATATCTGCCAATGCCTGTTTTCAATGTTTCTGCTTGAGATGGTGATTTCATGAATGATATTTGGCTTTTCCTGTTTCCTCTGTAGCCCATAGCTCACTGTGGTGGGTTTGTTGGATTTACTATAAAGGTTCTGTTCGCACCCTGTGGGTTGGGTTAAGAATTAGGATTTATGCATTTACTTCTACTGTTGCATTGTTTATACAGCTTTGGTTTAGTTTTGATCCCTTTTTTTTTGCCTTTGAGGCTCTTCCACAGTGTCAGCTGCTGACTGATAGTAGGAGAACGGCCTCGTGGTGTGAATGAAAGGGACCTAGCGGTTGGTAAACAGAGATAAGGAATAAATAGAGCACAGGCAAAAGGAGATAGTTCTGTGGGAGCCCAGATTGCCGCCAGTCTGTTCAAGTGAGATGCAGTGCCTGTCCTTTTCCCAGATTAAATTAGTGTGCGAAATCTCCAGTGACCTCCTCCCCTTCTCCCCATACTCTTTAGCCAAGCTGAACAGCCTCTGCTGTAAAGTATTCATTTTATCCAGGGACAAGTTGGACAATAGAACTCTCCCTGTTACTTATGGACAGCTGTCGTGATTCATAGGGCTTTTCAGCATTTCATTTTTCATAAGAGTTAAAAGGGTTTTACCTTGTAACTGACGAGAGGTTATAAATGCAAAGATGCCAGCCCTGAGGTTGCCTGTAGTGGGGAAGTTAATAAAAAAATATTAACATCCCCCCCCCCCCCCCCCCCACACACAGATCCCCTCCCAAATCTGTGAAAGGCTGTGTATTTTGTTAGTGCTGCCCTTCTTATTTAAAGGGGTTTAATTGTGATAACGTGATTACACTGAAGCATGAACTGCATGGAGAAATTAACAAGCAGAGACAGAGCGATATGCAGGGCCCCCAAGGTTCCCTAAATTAAAGGTGACCAGTACAAACCCAGTGAGTGCCCTTTTCCCTTCTTTGCCCTTGCTTTTGCCTACATCTCCTATCACTTTATTACCTGCAAATAACTCCCAGGAAAGAGTAAGCCCTCATGAGATACCTCTGTGGTCCCGTATTTTTTTTTAGTGATTTACTGCAAATATATTCAGCATTTTGACTGATTAAATAGACCTTCGGCAACCTTGAGGGTCACTGTGTAGAGTATGTACATAGAAAATGCATCAGCCCATTGTACCCTGGCAGCTAATGAGATTGGTCGTTAAGTAAATGACACAAAGCCTACAAAAAAAGCTTAGCAGCTCACTAGAGTATCACAGAGTGTCCCTGCACACCACACAACGACACAAACAGTGGACTAACCTAGCCCACCCCTGCTTTATTCTACATCACTGCTTCCCTGATGTCAGCGTGAGAGGCAGAACAAAGGCTAAAAGGCACACGGTAAGTCAGTCTGACAATTATGCCCTAGGGAGAAAGTAGAGCAAATCTTAGCCTAACCATGGGGTTGAAAGTCCGTTTCTAGACAAGTAGGTCATAATAAGGGGATTTTTTTTTTTTTTTTCCCCCCCCCCCCCCCCCCCCCCCCCCCCATCACTTCATGAAGGGGAGAAAAATGTCTCTGGAATCAAGGTTGGGTTTGTTTCTTGTTGGTTTGTTTCCTTTTCTCTCTGTCTGATTTGCCAGCTTACAAAAGTTTCTGGAATTCCGAAAGTAATGTGAAAGAGTGTGTTTTGTGAGCTGGGTATTGCAATTGTAGTATAATGAAATAAATATGCTTTGTAAGAACTGCCACACAAATAGCTCTGCCTCGGATGTACATTAGCGTCTGATGAACTTTACGGACAGAAAGTTTCTTTTTTACTTCTCTGTATAAATCTGCAGAAAATGTGTTCTATGTAGGAATACACATTTCGCTTCCCTAGCCAGCTACTTACACCCCTAAATATCTGGTACAGCTTTTACAACTATGCAGATATAAATGAAGTTGTTACTCTAATTTTGGGGTGTTTTTTAAAGCAGATTTTTCCATGATGTCTCTCTCAGTGTTGTCTTTTACGTGAGTTGAAGATTGCTGTTAAACAGCTACACAGTCGTTACCTATTTTCTTTGCACAGCAGCAGAATACTCAGCTAATATCTTAGAACAGCAGTTGCCTGCCTGTGTAACCAAAGATGAAATCTTTTCCAGCAGTCTTTCAGTTTAGTATCTCAGGACCCTTTATTTTTGCTGAAAAATGGCAACAGGAAGTTGCCAGAAAGTCTTGTTTGCATTGCTAAAATGTTTCTGTCTGCTTTGCACTTTGGAGGCTATAGGGGATGTTAAGTTCAAAACGACGTGATATTATTATTGCAAGATGCCTGTGTGACTTAATGCTTCTCCTCCCCCAAGCCCACTGAAAACCATATGTTTTAAGAATGCTTTCTCAAGTACAGACAGTTAAAGAAGTGAGTTTTAGGTATCAGCCTGCGTCACAGTTGTTTTTGTTGTTCTTCTGTTTTCTTTTGGAAGAGTTATTTAATTTGGGAAAGCACTTGTCAATATGTGAGTATTTAGACATGTCAGGATAACCTGTTCACTTAATTAAAACTCTTCATAGGTCACAGAAGTCATTTCACTATGTTATGTCGCTTACCCAGGGACATCCTTTTTACTGCATGGACAATAGACACTATCATCACAGCTTATAGAAGCTAAGATAGAATGTGATGTTTTTAACATATGCATTCTATGGTTCCTTGCAAACGCACGGGTGTGTGTGTATGTGTGTGCACCTATACAAATCTGCATGTGCATATTTATATTGGAAGTGTACATATGCAAAAAACTATGTTCACTTACATAATATTTCATTTCACTGAAACTCAGTATACATTAAGTAATAGTTATGTCTGCTTTTGCATTTCTCATTAATTCCAGCTTAGGTAATTTAATGCGTAAACTAACTCAAGGAAAAATTTGTATGATTTAATTTTATTTTCTGTATGTTTAAGATGTGTGCCTCTCAGCAACATGTGTTCCATGTGTTCCATATGTTCCATCAGAAAATATGAGATATGCAGGCATCAGAAAACAAGCTTGTTTTCTCAACTAAGTCCTAAAATCATACCTAATTGCTCCATCAGCAGAGATGTAGTAAGCGCCAGTGTTACGACACAATTTTGCTTTGAACTTTACTAATTGATATTAAGTCTTCAGTTGATTTTGACAGGTAAGATTTGAGGATATTTTATGTTCAGGTGCACTGCCACAGCTTTTAAAAATAAGCACATTCTTATCACGCAGTCCTGATGCTTTTGACATACCTATGTTTACGGGAGTAAAAGGTATTTGATATTTCATCATTCACCACATAAATGAATAAGTTCAGCTGTCTTTTATCCTATTAAAAGTAGAGTGATTTCACAGTGGTAATACACATGCAACAGTGCTACAAAAATCACACTGATACTGTAATCCGACAGGTTGAGCCACAGTAAGTTTCACTAGTTTTTCATAGCTTCATTATTTTTTCTCTTGATTGTCATTTCTTTGGTAAATGTAAGAGAAAAGGCAAAAAAAATCCCTTGATTTCTGATAATTAATGTTCGTCTGTTCCCACTAATAAACTATGCATTAACACCAGAGGTTTAGAAACCATTTTTCACTAGACTTTTTGGACCTTATAATCCAATATAAGGCCTTTGCACATATCTTTGTGCACCGGTCCGGGGGACAACAATGGGAGTTGTGCGTGTGGATCTGAAAAACTTTATGGCATTACACAGTTCATTTGAATAATTCTAATACATTTTTTTTGCATGCTTTTAGATTTTTCAAGCCAGTTATCCTAAAATATCTGATATTCCTGATAAGCAAGTATCTCCAAGATCAGTCACAGACAATCCTCCTGAAGGCCAGGCTCTGTCGCTCCAAAATAAGCCATAGCAAATACCATGCAGAGTAAACTTTATATTTTGCTACATCCATATCTATATGGAGCAACTAGACCAAAATTTATCTGTTACTTAATCAATTAATTTTGGAAGTGTACACCGATAACCAGGACTGGGTCACTTCTTGTAGTTTAGATGCACATAGCTGTCGATTATTAAAAACTGCATAAGCAGAATCAGAGATTCTGCATTTTAATTATCTTGAATTTCTTTAGACTAAAGTTACAGTTTAATTAGTGGTAAAAAAGATTGCCTCCCTCTTAACTGGTTTTTTTAGTACTTACATCAAATCTCTTTGGATCAGAATTGCTCTTGTTTATATTTGTGGAAGACTTCTATTAATATTAGGAACTTTTGCCTTTCTAAATGACAGATTTCTGGTTCAAAAATGGTAATAACCTAACAGCAAAAGTTACTTTATAATGAAAATGTGGCTTACCTTCTGGGGCAGGTGACTATTTACAAAAGCAGTTGTAGACATGAGCGATTGCACTGAGGTGAACTCGATGGTTCACTTCAATACAGCAAAGTAGGTGTGTAAGTGTTTTGAAGAAGTAAACATTTGCTGTCTCATTTTTCAGATTTTGCTTCATATTTGAACTTTTCCATTCATGGAGAAACTTTGGTAAAAAAGAGTTACCTTTTAATTTAAATACCTGTATTTGAACACGGCTCCAGGAAGCGTTAGATTAAAAAAAGTGCTTTAGAACTTTTCTAACGTACTATTTCATGTGAGGATGGGAGATCCCAGTTTCTTCTTAGCAGTGTTTCTTCAGGTGATAGTTAGAGTCACAAGATAAGTTCCCTAAATCTCAGAAGAAAATGTGACATCTTTAATGCCACCCATCTCACAACCATCTTAGAGCACATGTACAGCAGCTGGATTGGCACAACGAAGTAGTAATGGCTCCAAAGGCACCGTTATGGACTATCAGGTCAATAATCCTTATGCTAAGAAGGATTTATATGATACAGAGTAATGGCTCTGTCATTTCTGAAGTAAAAAATCCACTTTTTAATAAGCATCAAAATACTGCTTTGCACTTTTCACAAAAGTGGTATTAAGGTAGTTAAAAAAACCCAACACGCATACTTTCTTCAAATAAAAGTTCCCATTTAAATGTTTGAATAAAATAAATGTTAAAATATCTGAGGTAGGCAGCTACAGTAGCCCAAAGAGAGACTTTTTGGCAAATATACCTATTAACGTTCTCAAATGTTTTCTTGCTTCCTTTCTTTTCTTTCCTTCCTTACTCAGAGGAGTATAGCATATTTCCATCATGCCTTTAAATAGCATTTTTTACGATCCAGTCCAGAAATAGATGTGGTTTAGGGACCCTTTCATTAGTTTTGTTTAATTTTTCTACTATGTGATTTTCTTCTACTTCACGCAGAAGTTTGACACAATCTAACACACTCAACCTAGATCTTGTTACAAAAGTAAGTTTGAAAGTAAGGACAGTGATCACAGAAATGCAAAGCTGTGATTTTTGCATTAATTTATTTTCTTTTATATAAACAAATTTCTTGAGATAAGGAAAACCCACAAAACATATTTTAAATTTCCCACATTTTGGGAAAAAATATTTTCTTCCCTAACAATGTGGTTAACTCAGCCTCCATCCAAGGTATGGAAAGACACCAAATGCTAACTAAAAAGAACTATCATCATGATAAAAATGAAGAGACTGAGCACACATGACATTTTCATTGTATCTCTAACATTTTATAAAATTAAACACCATTTTGAAGTATGGGTCTGATGGGAATAATCCGATATATAAGCATTCGACATTTAGTGGATAAAGTGCAACTGAACAGATAAATCACTCTAAATAACAGTGACACTTGGTCAAAAAAACCATATATTTAAGGCTCAAGTGTGTGGTCAAGCTACTTTATGGGGAGCTTTCCCATTATTTTTGTGAGAAACAGTGCTGTCTACAAAAAGGGTTAAAGAAAATGCATTCTGTTGCATCTGCTTACTAAATCCCTTACTTTAGTAGAAATTCAAATTTTGTAAAGATTATTCGTTTTATTGATGCATATAATTATAATCACAAGCCATCTGCTGATTTGGCAGGCATGGTTAAAATTCTCTAACTCTCATAACCTTTCAAGTACAGTGCCCTTGGGACTCTATTTCACTTTTATATTTTGGAAAACATGTAGGGACAAACACGAGAGGTCATCTGCCGAAAGTCAGACCTGTAAAACATTAAAGGAATAAAGATTGTGATGACTGCTCTTATTTTAATAGCAAAGAAAGTATTTTCTAGTTTATTTCTGACTTCAGGAAGGATTATATTGGTTTCCATCACGCACTTCTGGAATTTGAATTTTTTCTAGGGATTAAAGCTCTCTCCTAGCACTCCTGGGATCTGGGTTCCAAGTTTAAACTAAAAGAACAAATATTGTTCAGTTTGGTTGTCACAGGTGAATTAAACATATTTGACCTTGGCCTTAATTTTTCTTTTCATGCAATTCCCACTATGTTTCTATTGGAAATGTTTTAACAAACACTGTTCTCTTTTTTTTTTTTTTTTTTTTCTGTATTTTTTTGTTTTGTTTTGTTCTGAATTTAGGTGTACTGAGTTTCACAGAGAGGCACCTATCACGTACTTGGCATTTAACCATGAAGCTCAAAAGAACATTTCAATTTAGAAGGCTACATACAATAAGGCATAAAATGAAAGGCTGAAATTCTTTGCCCCAGTCCTTCAGAGATGCATCCATTTATATCATCCTACAATTGACTGTTGGTTAGCCACAGTTACAAATGTTTGGGCTTCTTGCCTGTGAGAAGTCTTGTTCTCCATTTTCTTGTGTCCTTCACCATGTTTAGCCAAACTATTCTTTTATCTTTTTTTTTTTTTTTTTTAATCATTGGTGTTTGTTGTTGTGCTCCATGTTGAGTTACACTGCTGCTTCTAGCAGAAGACGTCCACAAGGGGGAAAAAAATGTGTAGGAGATGCTCTCTCTGTCATAATATAAAAGTTTCACCACTGTAGGATATGGTCCATGCTCTGAGGTAGGAAAAAGGGTGTTTTAGAGATAGATGTTTTTTTCCAAAAAGGATGTTTTCACGTTTCCACATGAAGGTGGAAAAACTTGATGCGGAATGGGATAGTCCAGTGACTTCCTGATAGTAGCAGAAGGCAAAGACAATCACCCCTCAACAGAACTGTCTTGATTAATACTGTATTGATGTGTATCTCACAGGAACAAAAGATGCAACTCTCACTTCTGTTTAATTAGTGTATCTGAAGGCCTGTATGAGACATGCATGCTGCTTTACTCCTTTCGGAGGTTTGATTCTCACCCCACACCCTCATTATGACAAGCAGGAGGGAAATGCACATGTTTGAAAGTGTCTTCACAGCTGAAACTAGGGAAACAGGCCGAGAGTAGCTCTGGTTTATTTCACAACCAATTAAGTATGACATCTGTTGAAACTCAGGAAATAAGTCTCCCTTCCCCCTGTTCATATACTTACTTAAGCTGCCAGTCTTTTGTTTGGATATGGTGAATTTTACTTACAAGTGTTTTGTTTGGTTTGTTGGTTTTTTTTCTCTTTTTTTCCCCCCCCTTTGGAGTAAATGCACAAAATAAAGAAAACAAGACATAAAGGTTATTTTTTAAAAAAAATCTGTGCTTCAATGAGTGCATGTCAAAAAGCCCTGCTCGGCACTCACAAATCAAGCAAATGATTGTGTCAGTAATTCTTTGCCTAAACACTCACCTTACATGCTGAAAAAAAAGGCCATGTTGGTGGCAGGCAATGTAGACACAAGACCATTTTCATTTTTGAAAATGTGACTCTTGTTGCTGGCTCCCAAAGGCTAACAAATTAGAAGGAATTTGGATCTCAATTTCTTCAATTTTACGGTTGAAAACTTGGCACTGAAGAGAAGACACCAAATAGAATGGGGCATGTGGCTTTATGTATCGTTAAAACAAACAAAAAGAATTAAATGGCAAGCCACTGTCACCAGTGACATTGAGTTTCTCAAATACACAGTAGTTTGTAATAAACCAAGAAAGAAGCACAGATAAGCTTAAACAGCAAACTTAAGAAAAAAACTGAACTCGGTATCAGATAGTAATAGTTCAAGCTGAGAGACATTTCCTATTTATCAGACATCAATCCATGTGACACATTTACTTATCAAGAAAACTTTTATTCCTTTGTAAAATACTGTCCAACCCAAATATGAAAAAGATGGTATTTCAGTCCATATGGCCTTAGAGTATCTTAGGCCTTAGAGTATCTTAGGTCTTAGAGTATCTTGTGTCTTAGAGTTCAGTTTCCCTCTGTTATGATTAGGACTTGATTGTATTCATATATATCTAGATAAGGATATATTTGCTATATCATGCTGACCTTTTTCTACCTTTACCTCTTGACACTGTGTCTCTGAAGCCACATATGAAAGCTAACTCTCCTTTTATTTAATTTATACTGGCCACTAGTGCTCCTTTTTATTTGTTCATCAGCTTCATATTGTTTGCCAGTTCTTTCCTACAAGGACTGGCACTGCCTTTGTTCTTGGAGGATGATTCCCTACTTGATTTCTCTTGCTTTTTCATCCCTACTTAAAAATACAGCTCAAAGCCACATAGTGCATGTGTTATTTAAGCTGCAAGATGCTGCTCAGCAGTTGCCATAGGTTCCTTGGTTAGGAATCCTCTGGTAAAATGTCAGTGTGCACAGTCGCAGTGTCTAGACCTGAGCCAGTCATCTGGATTCTCTTTAGAGTTGGTGGAGAGATGTTTCTTGGATGAAATTCCTCTCGCCCTGCAGTAGATGTATGAAATAAGTAAGATGTATCACGCATCTACACAGCAGCAGAAATGCCTGCAGGTTGCCTACAGGCTACCCAGAGACTATGGGAAGCCAGTGGTTACTACTTTGAAAATATATATCTGTATTTCAGGCACATCAAGTTAGGAAGGTGAATTTTGTCTTTCCTGTCCAGTCTACAAACTGGACCTGATTTCTTCTTCTATCTTAACTCCACATAAACTTACTATTTCTCACAATTTGATATAAGACAGGGATGTGAATGATATGGTGTACCTTAGACCAAAAGTTTCCTCTTGCATATACACAGCGTTGATGAAATTCAGTGTGTACTCAGATACTAATTAAGAGCAGAACAGCAAACCTGAACATTGCTGTGCAGCTCAGAGGACCAAGTTCTGCCCCTGAAATGTGGTATTTGTGAAAGGGAAGAGGGCAATTCCCTTCTTCGTTCTTAGAAGTCATTGTATTAAAAATAGGGTGTCTTTTCTGAAAACTGATTCTTAAAATAGGAAGAAATGAACTCTAAAGATTGAACAATATTAATTAATTTCAAAATACAGTAAAAATATCCATAGTAAACCAGTTGGATTTTTAAACACTGTTGACAGGAGCATTTCCGGTCTCAGATCCACAATTTCTTTCTCCCGTTGGACTCTGTAGGAGCTTTCAGGGGTGCCTCTGTGAGTTATTTCTCTTCACAGGCTTTCAAGACTCTGTTTTTCAAGCTTTGAGGTAGTAGTAGGTTAGATTAGGTGACAGTTTTGCACTATTTCTGTGGGTGATTATAGCGTTCTTCATGCTATAATACAAACTACAAGCAAGTTTTCAGTTCACAGTTTCAGTTGCTGTCTATATTTGCATAGGTTTCAATTACTTTTTCTGTGTTTGAAGAGATTTGATAACACACTTTTTTATTTTTAAAGGATTATTTTTCATACCCATAGCTTTAGCACATAGGTGTGGGGGTTTTTAAACAAACCTTCATCCTTTAAAACTCTAGGGACAGGTTCTCAAGTGTCTTCAGGTCTATGAAAAGTGTTTAAATTGTATTTCTAAGTGTGCAACTCAGAATTCCTTCAGGGATCAGAGCTGGATGGAGCTTCACTAAGCTGTGCTAACCCTTACGTAGTGGATGGTTTCTATGGAGCAGCATTTGGCTATACATTACCCTAATCTATATCATGGGACGAAGGTTGGCCTTGGAAGTAGGGAGCCATAGCTAGGTCTTTGATAGCCCTTTACCTTTCCATACTCTTTCCCTAAGGTGACGATAGCTACAATAATAAATTCTGCTGTAAGATTACACTCAGCTTGATCTAATTTTGTAACAGTAAGTTTTACAAAGGGTTAGTAACTATGTGTCTCCAGCTGCACTTCCATAGATGAGACTCAAAGTCAATGAAAATCATGCCCGAAAGTGTGGGCGTGCAAAGTTCATTATGGTATAAATTGACACTAGTTCAATAAACATAATGCTTTAGACTGATTTAGCATCTATCTCGAAAAGCTTAACCTGCTCACATATAACATTCTCAGACTTTTCTTCCCCACAATCAGCATTTTAGTGGTTGTCATTAAAAACCATCTTCTTAAATATCCCTAACTCATTTTAAATAGTGTGAGAGAATAAATAGCTTTAGCTCTAAATGCTTTGGGCTCAGTGTTATTTATAGCAACAACATTAGTAATACCACTTATTTTTATTGTTATTAATGTGAATAATGGGCTACTGTTTTGTGATCACAGGGAATAATACTATAATATTGAAGAAGGGCAAGTTGCTTTCAACCAATGATTGCCAGCCCTCAGCCAGTTCAGCATTGTGGAGACCCTTCAGGTCATACAGTTTGCTCCCCTGTTAACTTGTGGGGTTTTGATATTTATTTATCAGTTTTAACTTAGAAGCTGCATAGCTATTTTGGTATTTTAAAAGTAAAGAAGTCAAATTTTTAAGTGGGTGCAGTAGGGAAGATGCCATGATTTTTGGCCGTAAGGTTTTTAGAGACACCAATGGGTATGTCTCCTCCCTCCTGAACCTCCAAGAGGGATCCCCATAGTAGGAAAATCATCAACCCAAGGGGCTCTTCAGAGAGGCCGTCTTCTAGAATCACAGATTTACACTTGAGTGTACAGCCTGAAGTCTGCTGCTAGTAAAGAGCTAGTACGTCTCACTACCGACAGAGCTCAAGCTCAGCAGACTGCATCTCAGGAAAGAGTGAAACTCAGCCCAAGGGGTTGGCTTTTCCTATTCACCAAATGGAAAGGACTTGTCCCTGGTTTTTCTGCCTGTGGATGAAGAAGGCATAATGTTCTTCCTGAGAACTCAGGAAAAGACAGGTCACTAACATGTGAAAACCTTTGAGTAGATGGAGAATGACCATGCTATCACTGAGAATTCATTTTTAAGAGTGAGTGAGACACAGTGTTGGAATATGGAGCAATCTCTTTAGCAGAGGGAGAATCTGAGACAAAATGGACACTACATAGGAACAGTTTTCCCTGACTTGACCTGAGTGGTCAGAGGTTTCTGTGAATTATTAAGCCCAGTTAATGCACCTTCAGGAAATTCACTTTCACATAAAAGTCCAAAACCAAGCAGGACAATTGCTTCTAATAGAGCAATAAATAATTATCTGCCTTTTAAAAGACCATAACCACCCAGCTCACATTTTCTCATTGCTCAGTGTCTGAGGTGGTCAACACAGCTTGCGCAACTTAAGGCGCCTGAAAGAGCTGGTTCACTGCAGTAATGTTCAAAGGAAAATATACTACTTGTTGCCCAAATTACTGTTCAAGTGATCCCTTGGAATCCCAAGGTGCTTTTGTCTTGGAGTATTCAAAAGCAAATGTATTCTATTTTGAGCTGCCAGTGCTGCAAGGTTAACCTGGACCTGGAAAACTTCAGTTTCCTCCTCCAGCACCATATTTCTGCCTTAGATTTTGTTAGTTACCATTAGCTCATGTGACAGCTAGCAAGGAATTCAGCCTCAAGTGACATCTTAATGAACGGGCCTGTTGCAGATACAACCACGAGTAGTTGAGCTCATTCTCACGTAGCATGTGCTGTGTGGTGTCCCTTTGGTGTATGGTGAAATTTTGTTTTCTCTGCTGACATCTACAGATCTTAGCCTGAGGAAATCTGCTTGGATCAGGGCAACCCCCATGTAGACAGTTTTAGTATAAAATCATGTTTTGAAGACAGTGCCAGCTTAGAGTCCTGCCCTCAGTTATCTGAAAAACAAACTTTCTGATTTTGGGCCCAAACAGGACTTGAGCTTTGTGTGCTCTGTCACAACACCCGTCTTTAGCCATGGTCTTCATAGCCTCCCACAAGGAAGCTGGAATAACCAGTAGTGACTAACTGTAGGTGCCCGCTGCTGCTGTGGAGGATCCTCTGGCCTTACTGTCTTGACAATATAAAGAAGCTTGTTGTGAGTCCTCTCCCTGTTATTAAAGTTGGCCTTTCTAAATATCTCAACCTAGCCCCCCAAGTTTTATCCATTCCTTAAAGAGGACATATAAAAGTGATGTATGAGGATCACTCTTGATCTTATATGGCTATAAAGAATACATCCCATTCACCCCAGCTAGAAAATGATGTGTTCTATTTCCTTGCTATTGAATTACCTTCTAGAATTATGTAAAAACATTAGCAGGTTACTGAAAGCCTTAAATCATTGTCTCGTTAGAGTTTGCCATAAAAATAATACAAACTCTTTCCTTAAGTGCATTGATTTTTGCACTACTATCTGTTCTACTGCTTAAAACAATATTTTATAAAGAAGTTTTCTAGTTCATAGACCAGCAAACTATAAATAAACCTCCTCACCTAATGATCAGGTAAGACAAGCTAGATAGCTACACAGATCTAATCTTCCTTGTATAAACTATTATACAATATTACAAAAAAAGAATTTTTATTAGTCATCATGTCCTTAGATTTGTACTCTTGTCGATTAATTCAGTAACCTCAAGAACATCATGTTGGCCTGAAAAATACAGTTTTTTCCATGAAAAGAGATGTGGGAATGGAAGGATTTTATCAATTTTTTTTTTTTTTTAAAAGCTGCTTTACAAATTCTTTGCACAACAAACCTCCCAATATGTAAACAGGGCTCTAGCTACTGTGTTTGTCCACAGCTAGAGCTACAGATGAACACAGTGTAGTTGTGTGATGACAGGAACAGCTGACTCATTAGTAGAGAGCAGTGAAAGGTAATTAACCCTGGGAAAAGTACAGCTGCCATGCGAGCTGTTCCTTTCTGTAGGATCTGATTAGAAATTAGTGTTAAACCACTGATTCTTTAAAAAAATGTCATTGATAATTCGCTTTCTCTCTCAGGTATGGCCCCTAAAAGGGGCCTAGAATAGAACTAGTGTACAAAAGGTCTTCTATTTAAAAAGGCCTTTTCTGAGAGAGGTACACACCTGTTTTGCCGCTTCTAGACTTTTCTTAACTATAAATATTGTCCCAGCTTTGAATATTTTGAGGCTACCCTCCAAGTCTGTGGGCAGTGCAGAGAATGCTTTATCAAGATGATTTAAGGTAGGAGAACATTGTTGGTTGCCATAATGGTGCCTTTAGTGACACTGATTATTTAAAAGTCACAACTACTGCTTCTTGTACCAGGATGTAGTTCTGATGTGAAATGATGCAGACCTCTTCAAAAGAAAACAAAAATCTGTCTCTTGGGGTAGGTGAGTACAGGATATGGAAAAAAAAAAAAGATTACACCCTGAGCACAAAAGCCACCCCCCATCTCACCCCTTTCCTGTACATATCTTGGTGTTTGAGGAGCCAACAGAAGAAGCAGAACCCATGATTTAATGTGACATCCGAACAACAAACCAGCCAATTACACAGGCTTAAATATATATTCAGACATCTGATACAAGCCTACTTATCAAGAATGACATAACTATCAACAACGATAGCAAAATTTCATTAATGTGCTGTAGGAATTTCTAAACTGCTCTTTACTATTTACAGCTATTATATCAAAAATAGTTTTTAATCATCTTACTTTGTAAGATCTTCTGGCGAGGACTGTATCTGTGGGATTAGTCCCGAGTGTGTGTCAGTGATTCCACATGTATTGTGGAGGTCCACAAGAGTGTTCTGGTTGTTGTCAGTGGAGCCAGGCTTAGCACACGGAGCCTGAAGGGAAAATGGGTTTAAGTGATGAAGTTTGTAAGACATCTCTCTATAGGAACACTTTTTCATCTTCCTCATGTCCAGTTTGCTGCAATAGGATCCATAATGGATTACTATTATTTACCAATATAAAATATATGTTTCTGTAGTGTTACTTTTAACTTGCTATTGTTTAGTGACACGACAGGCCAATTTAATACCACACATCTAATATGCTTACATGGAAAGAAAATTTCCTCTTTCAGTTTCTTTTAAATTAAATGCATCGCTGGCTGAGTACAATATGTGAAATTAATGTTACCACAAATATATATATATATGCACATAAATTTAAGTATACATATAGATATACACACACACACCCCCCTTCTTGATGCTTTCAACATTGAAAGCAAAAGCTTTCAACGCAAACCAGTTAAAGATATTTCCTAGGACAATGTTCCTCTTTAGAGGCAAACAAGTGAAACAGGTTTCTAAGGTAAAGACCTGACATATCAAGAGCAGAGTTACCTCTGGATTGCCTAATACATTAAGAGTAAAGAGAACAGAATGTGTTTTAAAGTACTTTACTGATCATCATGCATCAGTTAGTACCCATTCTTCTCAGAATTGTCCATTTTTATTTTTGTTTGTTTGTTTGTTTTCTTTTAATTAAAAAAAGCTTGAAGAGAAAGAGGACTTCTTTTTTTCTTGGAAATCCCAAGTGATAGCACACTCTTGAAGTATTAGGTTGAGTTTCAGAGGAAGTGAAAGCATGAGCAGGCTATTAAATTGATGAATGCATGAGGATGAAAATAATATTCACTACCTTGAAGCATGGTTAGAAATGCACATAAGCGCTTCACAGCACTCTGTGTCGTTATCCTAATGTAGCTGAAAGGTGAAGAGAGTTGCCGAAGGTCAGAGAATAGATCAGTGTCAGAGACAGGAAGAGAGTTTCAGAATCCCCTTTTTTCCAATTAATTGCTCAATCAAGGTGCGTTCTCTTTATGTCTGTGACAGAAGACAGGTGCCAATTTAGGAAATAACCCTTGTCCCACTTGAGAATCATAAAAGGCTCTGGAAAGAGAACTTAAGCTGCCATCCCTGGTGCCACTGACCTCTTTGAACTTTGAACAGACTGAACACCCTTTTCCTTGCTCCACACACCTGACCCAAACATTTGCCGAGGAAAAACTTTCCAGAAAAGAAATCTGGTCATGATTAATATTATACGTGAACATTTTGGCATCTGACAAATATCTGTCAAGTTTTTTTTTTGCTTGTTTGTTTGTTTATTTGTTTTGCATTTTCTTTATTACTTGGATTTTCAAAGTGGTATTTTTATTCTTTTTAGTTTTTTCCTGCACTCTTCAGCACGTTCCCAGGATCTTCAAGACAGTGCAGCAGTGCAAGCAAGCCCCATTATCTTTAGTAGTTAGAGTCATTACAAGTCTTTTAGATGGTGGCAGACTATACTTCACATGGCACTCTTGAAGTTAATGAACATATGTGATTTGCCTGTTGAGGGAAGGCACACTTCTTCCCTTTGTGTGACTTTCCCTTTCTTGGGACATGTCTGTCATGCTTAATGAAGAGAGCTTGTTGTTCAGAAAGGGGAGGATGAATGCGTAGGATAGCAGAAGGGTAGTTATATATCTTTTTATAAAAATAGTTTTTATTTTAGGTTCATTGTTCCTTTTGACTCCGTGTCAGAGAATGTTCAATGAGCTAATTAGCCGTGGGTTTTGTCCAGCGGAAGAATTGCGATGTCCTCATTCTGACTATTAAATCACTCCCAAAAAATTTGGCTGGAACAGTCAGAAATCAGAGGGAAGGAATATAGTAACCTAGATTAAGCCTGTAAGTATTTGAGTGATCGCTCTTACTGAACCTAATCGTCTCCAGCACTTCTGCAGAGGTTCAATGCAACCATAACAGCAGCCCCATAAAACTTCCCTTCAAACCCATTGATTCCTACCTGGCTCGTTGGAAACCATGTACAGTACAAGGATCATAACAGTGGTGGCTAAACAGTAGGTGTGTTGTGATACCAGAGCCAGAATCTTCCTGATGTTGAAGTAGGCTATAACAGAGTAATTAAAATGGCATGATTTTGCTGCTATTAGTTATACTTGTCTGTGTGCTCAGGCTCACTGGCCTCAATCCTTCAACTACGGAGCACCCCATCGATGGGAAGAGGATGGTCATCTTTTGCTGAAGTCAGTAGCGGTCCCCACTCACAGTTCCTCGCAACAGAGGTGACTCCATGCAGGAAAAGTCATCTAGGCTGGAAAAGAGTAAACACGTTTTAAAAGAAAACAAGCCCTGTGTTCCCGAGTCAATGACGCATGCTCTTTGAACTTTTCTTTTAAAATTGCTCTGAAATCGTAAGGTTGTTATGGTGTGGTTTTACTCAAAATAATGCATATCATTGTAACACAGCCTTGAAGTTAAGTGGCTACTTTAATGAAACAGAGTTACCATAGTTACCACAGGAGAAGAGAGAATAACTTTTAGTTCTTTTGAAGCTTATGAATTAGTTCAAAAAGAGGAAAAGGAATAAACAAGCATGCAGAAGTTTATTATTCAGTGGTTCATGCCTGATCAACTCTAAAAAAGAAAAACTCTCCCTAGACTAGGGCATTAACATTTTCCAGCTGAAATCTATAATTGGCCATCAACAAACACAAAATTACATTTCAACTCTTCAGTATGTCTGTTTCCATGTTGGTTTTTTTTTTCCTGAGTCAGAGGAGAAACAGATTTTTCCAAAGTTCTGCTTTCAGCATTTTGTTAATAACTGACATTTTACAGCATCTTGGTTGCTAAAAAAAATAATGTCCTAAAGGCAGTAATACATTGCTAAAAGCAACTCATGAAATCTCTGGTTTAACTCTATTATTCATTATAAACACTATCTTAAGCTGATGAGAGGAAAATGAGAATTTATCATAGTGAAGATGTCTTCTAGGACCAGCTTCATTGTTTTTCAGTTTAGCATTGAGATGTGCTCTATCCCTGAAGTGTTAATGGAGGTCACTGCTGTTACTCTCCTTTACGGTGTCAAAGCAAAAGAGTTCCTACATAGTTGACTATTGAGAAACAAAATTATGTTCTTTCCAGTATATCACCTTCAGCTTATGAGCCTCTAGAGCAGCGGTGATTAACAGGACTTTTACAAAGTTTCTGTGTAGTTACAAGGACAGCTTCAATCTTCTGTCATTTTTTTGCATTAGCTATGATTATGCTTTTACCACCAAAATGCATTTATTTTAAAGGTAACAATACAGACTCAGAGAATAGCTTATGTTTCATCTATATTTATCAGCACTCACTGTACATTTGTGTCTTCATTACCAGGAAATATTAAGGGACATTGTGCCATCTATTCCTGTTTACAGTTTATTATGCAGAGATAGGAAACACTTAGCATGTAAAATGAATGTAGAAATTATTCCTGGATAGAAACACGGACATTTCCCACTCGTTGGCTCTTTCTCCTCCATCACCGGATCAGAGTGTAATTGTCAGTAATCAGGCCTGCTTGCTGCTGATAAAACCACTCTGAATGCTAGCAGCCTTCTTTGTGTGATGACTCAATTATTCCAGAAGTGCCTCATCAAATCTGCCCCATCAGCTGGGCTAATAAATAAGGAGAAGAAACTGGCCCCCCAAAGCAAATTATAAATCCATTTGCATTAACCATTTCGCTGGTCCATGATCTAGGCAGAAATAAGCATGGCAGATTGTGTTAAGCTTATTTGAATATGTTTATAATGTTTACAGCATGCAACCCTTTTTTTTTTTTTCTTTTCCCCCTTTTTTTTTTTTTCCACAAGGTGTTGGAATTATCGGTCATGAATAGCATCTAAATGCAGTTATGTTAATTACAGCAAAGCCTCAGGCATCTTTGAGGGATAGTTTGGTGCTTAAATCAGGTGAAAGTTAAACCCTTCTGCTAGGCAAAATGTGATCTTGCACATGGCATTGGAATTACTGCCGTGCTTAAAAGAGAGGATGACTGCAAAGGATGTGTTTTTGCAGGTACTGGAAGGGCAGCTGCGTGTGTTACCAGGCTGTCTTGCACTGCCAGAATGACCTCCTGTTCGTCTCAAGGTGGAACTAAGTAAGATAAACTTTAGCCTTACAGTTAGGAAAGAAAATGAGACAGTAGAAGCTGGAATAATTCTGTTTCATGTGTACTCTGTACTTAATAAAACAAGTGCGAAGAGGAGTACTCTGCCCCAAGGAAATTCCTTTCTGAAGCTCCAGTTACATAAAAATGTTCTTTTCAAGACTCCTTCAGTCCAAGACTGCCCTTGTCTACTGCAGTGAGGGTGTTAAAGTGAAGCATCAGAAGGCCAAAGGAAATCAGTTTGTTTACTCATGTGCTGAATGTTACCCATGTGCTTAAGGATCTCGCTGAGGTGACCTGTAAGTTTGTGCAGAACTTAATGTGTAAAGTTACATACTTCAGCCTGTGCAGAACAAAGATCTGACTGCAGTCAAGGGCTCAATATATCTTTATTCCTTTCTAATGGCATCTTTTGCTCACATTTTTTTTTCTTTTCTCAAATACTCAGTATATTGTGTTATTTTATCTTGAGAAAGAGAAATCACTGTCACTGTAGGAACATGGAAAACGTTGAGGGATCATAATGGTGAGCACACTGGAGTTTGTTTCCTTAGATATTACTTCCATTCTGAGTTAACAAATCACAAACTGTTGCCATCAGTTATTTTCATATTTGCAATATATCAACTAGTGATGTGATAAATGAGAGAAAATCAAACGAATCTGTTTGAAATTATATTCATTTTGCTCAGAAAAGTTGTTGAGGTCTTCTACAGGTGCAGTGCAGCTTTGTGTACTGCAATTCTGACAGAGGAAACAAGCTCAGACTTCTGATGAGACAGTTTTGATGGTGGAATATGTCTTTTCTCACTATTAAATCCTCAGGAACTTTCTAGTAATCTGACGTGAATAAGTGGATTTTTACCCCATAGACAGTGGGTCAACAAGAAAGGTTGCTAGAAGGGATTTGTCACACACTTCTGATGTTGAGGAACAGGGACCAAACAGTGATTCATGTCAGTATCCTGGTATGCCTTGTGGATCTCAGTAGGATGGCTCTTCAGACTCAGTATGAAATCATGTTGCACTGGAAATGGCTATAAACCAAAGAATGAATTGCAAAGGTTCCAGGTGACTTCATCCAAGCATTACATTGACAAATCAAGCAACTCATTTACTCCATCTTTGTGGGTTTATAAAGTTTATTGTTCTAGTTGAATTGAGGTGCTGGTTGAAAAGTGTGAGTAATTTCTTTGTAGGTGGGCAAACTTCACCTTCAGGATTAAAAAATTCTGTTCAGGCATATAGAGAGTTGAAGTGTAGGCACAATTTGCCTTCTGTAAATCCTTTTGAATTCTTTACTAAAGCAGATAAATGAGTTCATGCAAGTTACAAATAGATATGTGTGGACTTAAGGAGAGCGATCCCACCAAAGAACCTTGGTTGACAAACCAAGTAAGTTAGTTTTAACTGATTTCCATCAACAATTATTCAAGGGTGTCAATAAACTAGGTAGATGTTCTTTATGGGCTCTTGAGGCCAAGATCTTATTTTTTCCAGTTGACATGGCAGAATTTTAGCTGCGCTTCTCACAATGCCTCAGTATTTGGCCTGTGATTAATAAAATATACCAAAAGTAAGGGTTTCTCAGTAACTTATTGTATAAGATTTGAATGTTACTGTGAAATCAGCACTAACTCTAGAGCTCTAACTCCAAAGTGTCAGATCCTAGCACTTATATGTGAAATATAAGTTTCTTCTTGGAGTGTGGACAGGGGTGATGCATAGTTTATATTCCATTAGGGATATGTCACATCTCATGACACAGCATAATCCTACATACCCTGTTTATAACATGACAGATGTATGACTTTGTATTAGACATTTTATGCATCTCTGCATCTTCCAATGTGGTGCTCACTCACAAATCAGCTGCATGGCAGCCAGCACCTCATTATGTGAAAGAAATAGGAAATAACACATTCAAACTTACTAACCAATCACTTCTGTCATTAAGCACAGAAGAGGGACTAGGGTTTTGTGCTTGATATAAAGTCTTGCTTTTGTCCTACCATAGCATTCTCTAATGACGTCACATGCAAGGCAGATGGGAGTAAAATAGCAAATGGCACTGTTGCATGGAGTTTTCCAGGATAATTTTAAAACCTGTTCCCCAGCCTCCACTCAGCCCTGACTCCTTTTCTTAAAAGGAGGATTTTTGGTTGTGTTAGCTTATCATGTAAAGTGAAATGTGAAAAGTTTTATATATTTTCCTGTCCTTTGTGCACTTTTCCAAGTGGATCTCAGCTGTGCTGTCTTAACTCTTGGTCCCTTAGGATGAGAGAGACAGCAGATGGGGTTAGGGCAGAGGGCTGATGCTTCTGACAGCAAACGGCCTGGTTGTTGAGTGGAAGCTGTGAGCGTCAGGAAGCTCCTTCTCCCCAGAGAACCAACTAACCACTAAAGAAAGTTGGAAATGAGCCCTTTGAGAAACGCTATTAAAAGTAGTAAAAAATTGCAATTGTGCAGATGATGTGCTGCTGTGTGGTTATTCGGATGCTAATGAGTTTGACATTAGGGAACTCAAAGGGTTTACAGCTACTCCCTTATGTGATTTACTTCTTTATTGGCAATCTTTGAGAAAATAAATGAACATATATATTGCTAATAAATACATAACATCATAGGATTTTAGAGAAAAACATGCAAAGTTTTAGGCTTTAGAAAGAGCTTTATTCACCCTTGGAGCTATTCTCAGAGATTTTGTTGATCTTTTGTTTTAGGTTAGTGTGTTTTGAACAAAGAGGAAGAGGCAAGTAGAGAGCTTTAAGTGGACTTTATTTTGGGGTGGGTTTTTTTTGTTTGTTTGTTTTTTTCTTCATGGATGTTGAAATAGAATTGGGGGAAGAGAGTTTTGTAGATAAACAAAATATTTTTTCCAGCAACATATTGGCTAGAAAATGTCTTGACAAATCTTTTTGATATTGGGCTTTTTTGTTCTGGGTTTTTTCCCTATTTTGCTATTTGATAAAAGTGTATTTATTCTGGTTAAAAGTTATTGATGGGATGCAACTAATATTCTATCTATTGGGACTCAAGCAGAAATTATTCACTCAATTAATTCTAGCTTCCCTGAGAATCTGTTTAGAATGAGTCTTTCTAATTTCAGAAAAGTAATATTATAAATTTTACTGACAAAACTCCACTAGATATCTTCAGTTGAATATTGAAGTTTCACCTTTGAGTTCCTAAATTTTATCTGCAAACTTTGTCATAATTGGAATCTAGTAGATCTATTCTACTAAATACACTAGATACTATTTGTAAAGGGAGCTCTGAAGTTACAAGTAATAGTAAAATTTTACTATTTTGGTCACTAGCAGCAGGAGTGATGGCAAAATTAAGCCTGCCCATAATAACAGCTCACAGACAGATTTTCCCAGGTTGCAAGTGCCTACAACTTGAAGCGTTCAAAAGGTTTGAGTGTTCAATATTTCTGACTACAAGGCCCTCAGTGTTGTACATTTGAGATAAACTTCTTCAGCTCTTCTTCTCTCACTGTAACTGTTGATCTAGCAGGAGTTGATCTCACAGAAAAGAATAAAAATTGAGCACGGATAAATGTCAAGGATTTCCTTCAGTTTGTTTATGGCGAGAACACCATCAGTCTGCCAGAGTTTAAATTCTGATATTCAAAATAGGAAAAAAAAAAGAAAAGGGAGATTTTTCTGCTATTATTAAAATATTTTGGGATGCTCCTCACTTATTTCACACCACGTACTGAACCGTCCTACTCTGTCAAACTAGTTCTGATGCAGTAGAAGTATTTGACTAAGGATTTCTACATACAGAAATTGGATTGTTTTCTGTGCAAGAAGAAAAACTTTTCTTAGAGTGGGTCTATTTCATAAGCTATTAGAAAGAGCATTAACAATATAAAGAAAGTATGATGATAAAAGTAAAATTGCTTTTCTTTCTGCCTCTTAGAAGCATCATTCACGCTCTTATATTACATCTTTGAAAAAAACAAAGAAGAAAACAATGTACCTGGATTATTTACCCATTTGATTTAAAGACTGTCCTGTTTAATCTACATTTTATTTAGTATAGCTGGTTTTTGGTTTTCTTTTGTTTGGTTTTTTTTTTTGTTTTGTTTTGTTTTGTTTTTTCCAGAGAATGAATTTCAGGATTATCTGTTAAATCAGGCAAGGCACCTTGGGCTGAGTGACGAATTTGGTCCTTTGGAATCTGCACATATTTTCAGCTGGAAACACGCAAAGGTGGGATAATTTATTTACAAAAATTAATTTCAGTCAAAATATATCTCTATATTGAACTAGAATACTATGTAGTTTCATGTGTAGTTCCTCATGCATTAGGACTATTTTTCTCTCATAACATCTGCAGTTTTTAGAACAGCAGTCTTCAATAATATTGAACAACTGAAAAAGAAATAAGTATTTCTAAATACCTACAAATTCTACTTTTTAATGTTCAGAACTATACTCTCTTAGCATTGCATACTGACAGGAGCACAACTATCTTTAAAATCTACATGACTTCAGGAGTGAGAATGTATTTCAGAATGCACTGCTTAAATTTAATCTGTGGGGTATTTTTTTTGGAGATTTTATTATTTTTTTTAATAATGCTTATTGCATTTTTTGGACTATATATCAGTTGGACAGGATAAAAACTTTGGTGTATCTGTAAAAGATCTCAAGGTACCAAAGCACTTTTTCTTTTTGAATATTGACACTTTCTTTCTTCTAAATAAAATTATACTTAGTACGTAGTACCCCAGGAAACAGTGACAAGAGATTGAACTACATCTAGAACAGAAATCAAGGAAAAAAAGCCTCCAGAAAGTAAGATCACGCATCAGCTTGTGTTAAGCTGCATTTCAGTGTGATAGACCACATAATTTTTATCTAAATTTAAAAAGCTAGCAGTTGCCCCTTAATTTCATAAAGCTGTGACTCTGCCCTCTAAAGCCTTGGTAAAGCAGACTAATAGAAATACTTGGCACACGTTGGTTACCTAAGGGAATAATAGAACTATTTGCTGTAGTCGTTTGGCAAAAGGACATAAACATATGGCTTTGGTTTATATTCAGCACTGCCAGTTGTGCAAAGTTGCATGGATGAAGTATACAACAGCAGTGACAACTCAGAAATCAGAATTGAGAATCAAAATAAATCATCCTCATTACAAAGTTATTCAAGCTTGCCTCTGATTTAAGGTTTCCTTTGTTGCTGCATATTCTCAAATAGTGACTTCAATACAAAAACCATCTACTGCTCAAAAGCAGGTATACCATTCAGCCACACTATGAAATGCCAAATTGGTAATGATTTATAGGTGTTATAAACATTCTGTAAAGTTTGCATACAGTAGATGTACTTACCTATTTTAATTCCTGAGAAATTAATATATCTGAAATAATAATTTCCATGTTATTCAACTTATTCATAGAGAAAACAGGAATAGTGTAGCGTAAAGTAAAACAAAAGTTTCAAAAATAGAGATGACCCCCTTGTTAAGAATAATTAAAACCACAAAACAAGGCATATTTTTAGTAATAGTCTTTAAGAACACCTACTTTGTAAATACTTTTTTCTCCTTTCTGTCCATCAACCCGTTATTTAACAAAACAGAAGAAGAAGAAGAAACTTTAACTCGGGCACAAGAAATGTTCCTAAAAATTTTGGATTTTTTTGCTGCCAGTAATCAGAAAGTATAAGTTTTATCTAGGGGTTACTGGATGTGAACTTTGCATTCCCTTCTCACGCCATACTTCTCACTGTCAGTCTGCCATTAATAACTTCATATTAGAAAAAGCTATCGTAAAATGACAGAAAGATGCAGTCAGCACAGTCAGCACTGACAGCCAAACAGTGCGCTCTACTTCTGCACAGGCTATAGAAAATCTTCTGGCTTTCAGATTTAATTAAAAAAAAAAACCAAACAAACAACTTTATGACATTATTGTCTTTTTCTGTGTTAGATTCTTAAAAAAATTATAGATTATTAACACATGAGTACCAAAAACACTGAAAATCTTGCTCTGAGGGTATTATCGTAGGGAGAGGTGAGCACAGTGTCATGTCACCTTGGGGCACAGTACAGCACAGAGGTGGTTTTAGTGCTTAGCAGTGTCTGACTTCAACTTTAGAGTTTGTGGCTTGTGCTTGAGACGTGAGAATGGATTTGTGTGCCTTAAAAATCACTGAGGTTTGGTGGGTTTTTTTCTAAGTTCGTCTGTCTAGTGACAGATGTAGCTGTTGCCTCTGTACAAATGTAAGTAGTTTACAAATTAAAAATAGTAGAGAAAAGCTATTCTATTTTCAGACCTCTCAAAATCAGTGAAGAAGTTGTTTGCCAGATTTCATTTTGAAAATCAGATGTAACTTTTAGTTGGAAAATCACAACAAAATGTCAACTTTTATAGTCCTTGTCTATAGATAAACTGGTGATTTCTTTTCCTCTAGCTGGTTACGCAAAAGGAATCAGACTGCCAGTCTTGCAGTGGGAAAGCTACTCTGGAAAAGTCATGCTTGTACAAAGAGAAATTAGAAAATGCATTGCTCTTACATTAGCTCTTTTCAGGAGGTGCATTTCTCTTTTCCCTGTATCAGCAGCACTGGCTTCCCCAAGTCATAGTTTTTTTCAGAGTAAAGTTCTATAAACCATCTTACCAAGCAGTAGTATCAACTCAGTTTCTGAAATTCAGGGTTAAGAATGTGCAAGTAAACTGAAATAGTTATTATTGTTATTGTTATTATTGTTGTTGTTATTATTATTATTATCATTAGTTGCACATGCCCTGTTTTCAGCTGTTAGTCATATTCTTGGATCCCATTATAATATCAGTACATGCACATGTGCACAGATAGACTCCAGGCACACAAAAAAACCTCCAAACTCAGAGCCAAATCCTGATTCCCTCACTCAGGGAAGTATTTCCAGGTGCTGCTCTCGAGTCCACTGACAGCAGTGGGATGGTACAAACAGAAGAAGAAACATTTGGTTTCTGCAGCCAGGAGCTCTGAAATAGTTTGAAGAGAAAGTATGATTGCTGCTATTCCACCAGTATATTCATTTGGGGAAATATGAATACTCTGCAGCAGTCACTTAGCAAGTTACTCCAGCATCAGCCAGCAGAATCTGTGATACCGTCAGCGATTTAAGTCAGTTTTCTGGGATCTAGTTATTGACTAACCCTTACATTTCAACAAGTATTGAAGGAAAGGGAAAAAGGATCAAAATTCACAAAGTCAGACAGAAAACAATCATAAACTTTGGGAGATTTTTTGGAACGTGCTTTCAGAACATAATGCAACATCAATATTCTTGGTAAAATTCCAAATCACAGAAATAGGACATAAACTGAAGAAACTCTAAGGCAAGCATTTATTTCTTAGTCTGCTTGCCTAATGATATGGGACTGCATAGCTGCTGCTCCTCTGTCACTGTGTTTCTGACTGTGCATCTCCCACTATTTCCTTTCGAGTTCATTAGGTATCTTCAGCTAATTTTGGAGATAAACTATTTAGATGTGTTTAAAACCCACCAAACTGGAGAATCTAGGCATAAAACATAGAGTCCATTTCACTACTCACTTGTTATTTCTGTGAAGCTTGCCCTTAAAAATATGAGACTATAAATCCCAATAAAGTTTTCCTGGGAAGTACTTAGATACTATACTGGTGGTCCTGATGGCTAAAAACCCACAAATGGTAGTCACACATTCTGTGTGGATTTCGTGCAGGTGTGACCATTCTATTCATGCCTTATGGCTTCTTGTCTCAAGACAGCACATGTACTGGGAGCTGACTGTCCCTGGATTTGAGAGCACCTTCCAGAATCCATCTAATCTTTACAGTACAGAGCAGGAATAGGATATGTCTCTCAAATTAACACCTTGCTAACAATCACCTCTAAAAACTTTGGATAGAATTTCTCACTTAAGAGTTTAATCTGTTATTCCATGGGTGATTTAAGTCTGAATATTTTGCTGGCCATCTGAGGCAGTAATTTCATGTAAAACAATCACTATGAAGATAAAAATCAGAAGTGAGAAACTTTGTTCACATTTTTCCATATCAGTTTCTGAAAGAACTATAAAAACCTGACGATACTACAGGTAAATTTTGAGCAAGCGAGGTCTTTTCTGCTGACACAATTACAAAATTTTAGTTTTATTCAGTTACTTTTGTACAATTTTCAAGTTAAGGCATGGGACTTTTTGTAAGTTAGGGTGTTTTTAATATGACACAAACATAATGATTATTTTAATATGTGGTATGCACCAGGCTATATAGTCTTATAAATTTTAGGTTTGAGTTGATTAAACATCTCTCATAGTTTCAAATTATTACAAGGAAAGAAAATCAATAGAAAAATCCCCTGTGTTGATTTTATTGTTGGTTTTCACTCATTGTGCAGTTCTTAAATATTCATCACAATGCAACGTGCTATTTAGACCAAAGTAACTGCTGTTCAGTAGGAGCAGTGGACACTTTTTGTTTCATAATTAAAAGAGCAGCGCTGTGATTGGTGTGGTATTTATTATGAAATGATGACAAAGGAGTACCAGTGGTTTTAATAGTTTTAGCTTACAGGAGCTGTTGTTAATTTTGTCTGTAGAGTTGCAGGTGAAATAATGCACAGTGGATAAATAGTCTATATTGGTTTAACTGAACATAATATATAGTGTGTTCTGGAGTTGTTTGTCTCAATAGACTATAGTAATCAAAAGTAATGAACCTATTATGTGCAGGACCTTGGAGAGCATAGAATGGCAGTAAAAGTGTGGCACATAAAAGGTTTATTAAAGGAAATTAAAGTCCATCATTGCCACACCTGCTCCCCTATTATAAGTCTATGGCAGGTCAGTGCCTTCAATCACAACTCAGCATCAGAGAACAGAGCCATGTTTCCCATTACCATTGCAGTCACATTGCAAAAACTCGTTCTCCAGGTTTTAAGGATAGTAACAAGTAAAGGCTGCCATCAGCCCCACTACGTAAACACAAGCCACTTATGTTCCTCCCCTGCCCATAATCAGCATCAGATGTAAATCTAAACAGAGATAATATATCGTTGTCTGGCTTTGAGGTGCATTTTGATCAATTTATACTTTCATTTCAGATATTGCTAGCCTGTGTTCTAGAATTAGACTTCTTCAAGTACATGAATAGCCTTTGCAAATGCTTGTGTTCTCTCCTGCAAATAGGTGTTTTGATTCCAGTAGCTCTGTACAATGTTCAACCATAGAAAACAACAAACAGAAAAAACAAGCAAAAAACACACACACACCCCCCAACCCTACCCCCCAAAAAACACCAAAAAAACTCCAAACGAAAACAAAGAACAAACAACATAAGAAATCAGGCAAATGTGTTTTCCTCCCCTAGAAAGTCTGACTTTACTCTTTCTTTCTCAGGTCAATTTTGTCATATTCTGCAATGTTCTTTCAGATAAGACCTTCAAAACATCTCAGATATTTGAGTCATATAAAGCTAAAAATAAAGCATCCTCAGATCTTCAGAATCTATAAATGGAAAAAGGCACAAACAGAGCTTCTTGCGTCTTTGCTCAGTGGTACAAATCAGTTCTGCTGATCCTCAGAAAGCGAAGTAATAGACGGGATCTTCTGTTGACATTGTTTTTTTTATGTCGAGACCTTTTGCAGGGAAAGATGCGAGGCATAGGCAATTTCTGGTATCCATGGAATGCATCTACCTATTGCCCAACACAGTTGTACAAATCAGATGCTAGTGTCTGCCTTTGTTCCTGCACATTGGTCTGCAGAAGCACAGTCTACAGTGTGCTTGATCATCACCATTTTACAAACAGCGAAACTGAGATTCAAAGCAAAGATAGATAGTAAGATACTAACAGAGACTGAAAGAGAATTCCCAAGTTCCTGATATTATGCCTCAGGAAAAAAATCTTCATGAGAGAGTCTTTCTTACATAAAAATTAAGAGTTACTTTTAGAAAGGAGTTTGCCTCCCTGGACATGGTGAAAATTACACTGTTGTACAATCTGCTGTACGTCATTGCAGCTATCCACACCAGAACATGAAATCTTAATCCTTTTGAATTTCAGGGGTTTGTAATAAAATCCATGGATTGAAAACCTGCCCCTACAATTATGGGTCTGGGCCAGATCCAAGACCAGAAGGTGCATATTTCCAGTGCTGGTTTAGATGTAGCCAAAAGTGTCACAAGAATAGCTGATTTTGAAAGGTCTCTGTTATTTCAGTTCAAAATCTTAAGGCAACAGCTGACTTTTTGGGGGGGTTGGATTTTTTTGGTTGTTTGGGGTTGTTTTTTAATGTGAAATACAAACCTGAACACTACATTCTCCCAAAAGCTCATATAAATCTGTAATGGTCTCTTTGACCAACATTTCTGTAAGAAGTAGTTGGTGAAGCTGTGGAGCGTTTCAAAGATGTACGTACACAATTAGGCACATTCAAGCAAGAGGGTTTCATGTTTTAAGGATGATGTTGTCAGAAATGCAAGTTAGAAGGCAGCTGTCAAGATAAGCTTCAGTTACAACAATAATGCAGAGTGCCTGTAGGCACTGGGCTTTCTGGGACCTTTTCTTCCAGGAGGTGGATGCTGAAAGCAGCACTCATAGAGCACTGCTGTTTCTAACCTTATGTCTTCAGCTAACACCTGTAGACCTTGTCATTAAACCTTACAGAGTCACTCATAACCATCACTTTATTAAACAAATCTGTATCATTAAAGGTATCTCCTAGGTATTTACAAGATATTCACAGATGGCTTTTTATCTCTCTGACAAGATTAATAAGGCATGATTATTCTTCTTTCTATTACTGTCTAGCCTTTGGAAATGGGGTTGGGGGGGGGGGGGGGGGAAGGAGACTTTTTTTCTCAATGGCGAAAAGAATGAATTAAAGACTTTGTGTTAATATTGCAGATGGATGCAGATGGGGAAAATAAAAAGCTGCGCACACGCTCAAAAGGAAGCAAGGGTGAGTTAGCAAGCACGTTCCACGACCCTGTGCCCAGCACACCATGAAATATGATAGTTCCTGTGCACAGTCCCTAATGTGCAGTAAGAGAGTGTGTAGCTTCCTTAGGGCTGCTTTTTTAATCAAGGCAGGACACAGACTGCTGGCATTAAGAGGCACAATGTTATTAGCTATGGCTTAAAGAAAAGCAGGAAAAAAAAAAAAACAAAACCAAAAAAGAAGTGCTGTATTCTATTTTCTTTGAGCTATTTCTCCAAGAAAATAAAGGTTATGCTTTTTATTATGCAAACAAAGAATTTCCATAGGGAGTGGAGCTAGACAATATTGAATGGATGCTTTCAAAAGAACGTACAAAACTTTGTCTCAGCCAACTGAATGGATTTTTCTCTATTGCCATTAATTATCTTTAAATTAGCTGCATAAATGGTCCAGAAGTAAATTTACTGTAATCAAAAGGTGCAGGTGTATGCGGCAGAGGAGAACCTTGTGGGTTTTTTAAGTGCTGCTGCTCGTGTTTCATTTTGCAAAGTTATGACAGAGTTGTATTTCCCAGCTATTCCTCCCTTTTTGTAAGGAACAGATGGAAATGCAGTACTGAGAGATAAACAGGCCCTTAATGATCTCAACATCTGGAAAAGATGATTGACTAGCAATACAGCCCTTCCAGGAAAATAACTTTTTATTTTAATTCATAACACTTTTTGTGGCTCTTGATAATGAGTGAAAAATGGAGGTACTTAAAAATAAATGTCAAAGTTTTGCCTGCCCTGTGAACGTTTTTGCATATGACTATTCTCAGAAGTGCAAAGCACCCATTCTTCACTCTGATTTTAATCTGAATTGTGCACGCTCAGAATTGTGCAAAAACAGATTAATTTGATTCATTGTCACAACTCAGTAGTTCTGGGTTGTTAATACTGTGCCTCCAGCTTCAGGTTGTGGTCAGAACGAATAATTAAAGTGTGGTTTGGCTTACTTCTCCAGTTTCAAGTGACTAAAAGGGTAAAAAAGTGCTACTTTTCACTTAGGAAAAGATTGAGGGAGGGGGTGGGAGTGTCACAAACTGCCTGCAGGCAAGGGGATAAATTCAGACCAGCCTTTCTAAAAAGCATAAGCTTTGTCATGTCAAAATTTTGATGCATCCGTCAGTAATGTGATCTGAAATTAATGCAAAATTCAGATAAACTTCAAAAGAACAAAGGACTTGAACAAACTTATTGAACAGTTTTGAACACCTCAGCATTAGAGCATGTCTTCTCCGTTGGTTAGATCGGTGAGTTAAAGCAATCGGGCTGGCTCAGCAGCCTTTTGTTGTCATATAATAGGGGACTCATACCCTTTTTCACTCAGAAAGTTAAGAACACAATTTATAAACTTACAGATTTTCTTTCTTTATATTTCTTTATACACATACACACACGTCTACAGGAATTAATATATCAGGAACATTTTCCCAGCAGTGGAAACAACAGAAGTTGCCTGTGCACCGTGAGTAATCCTTAGAAGCACCTGTTGGCTTTGCCAGGGTGCTGTATATCTCTGTGTGGGCAGCTATTTGTAAACACCAGCCTTCGTCACTCCCAAGCTGAGTTACAATTCAGAAGGAGACGAGATTTGTCATTCCATTTTCAATAAAAGCAACTGCCTTCTCTTTTCCTTTTTTTTTTCTTCTTTTTTTTTTTCTTTTTTTTTTTTTTTTTTTTTTTCCTTATTAGTTTTCTTATCGTTCCACCGAACGCTGTTAAGATTTTAGAGAATCTGAAAATAACAGTGAGAAATTATATGTTCAGGTAATGTTTGCCACTAGTAGCCACAATCCTGTGCTTAGCAAGAAATAATCACCTGTGTTTTGATAGCCACTCCTCTGTCATCAGAGATCGGCAGGTGCAAGCCTGGAAGTGTTAAACTAATTCATTCTTTTCTGCTTTTATTAACAGTTCAAGTGGACTCTATAGCTCAAGAGCTCAGGTAAGAACTCACGTTGTTTATTTTTCCAGTTTTATTTTCTGATTGTCTTGATAAATTCATACTGGTCGTATTGCTATAAAATAGAGAAATCCAGCAGATGATGTATTATAGAGAGATTTATCATAGATCTGACAAAGGGTACTTGATGCAGATTAACTTTTTAAACATAGCAACAATAAAAGTAAAATGTTAGCAATATCTATGCAAGCATCATCAAAAGTAATGCAAAGTGAGCAGGATTCTGGATTGCTGTCTTTATCTTCAGCCTGTGTCAGAGCACACAACAGAGTCACTGTCCAAGGCTGCCCAGAGAGGCTGTGGAGTCTCCTTCTCTGGAAAATTTCCAGACCCCACTGGATCTGTTCCTGTGTGGGCTGCCGTGGGTGACCCTGCTCTGGCAGGGGGGTTGGATTTGATGATCTCCAGGGGTCCTTTCCAACCTCTACCATACTATGATTGTATGAGTATAGTTTCTGATCAATCTTCATTCTTTTTCCTGTAATAAGTATCATAATATTGCAACATCTGAACATTCTAAGAGACAGTCACATTTACAAGATGGCTTTTATAAAACTGGTAGTCTCTGTAAACTACTGTAAATTCTTTATGCACCAATGGCTCATTCTTCCTCAAGCACTTGCTGAGGTTTCATATTTTACTGAAGCAGCAGAGAATACTTTTCAAACTTGCATAAGGCATGGCAGGTCCATTTCCAACCTTAAATTGTGCAGGGATATTTCAGATCACAAACAAGTCTAGTAAAATATCAACACTACTATTTCAGTCTTACTAATGTGTGCACCAGCTCCTAATAACGGATCCAAGATCTTAGAGTAAACTCTGGAAAGACTGGCATGTTATTCACTACCAGATCTCCAAAAAAACCCATGTACCATCAAATTGAAGGGACAAGTTCACTCGTTATATCCCCCAAGGACAATATTTACAGGTAGCTGTAAGTTCCTAGAGTTGTTAATAAAAATTACAATGTGCTACATCTGCAATATAAATGCTGAAAACATTTTTGCAAAACCCCACAGGAGATTTTCTTAAATTTATTTATTTTACCTACACATTTCATCACATGCTACTGAGCTGCTTTCTTAACCACAGCATCCATCTGAGGTATGTGCTTGTGGGTTCATCCAGCTAAGGAGCAGAAATGTCATTGTGTGATTTATATGATCAATCGAAATGCCACTCTTGCTCTAAGAGAGGACATGAAATATTTAGAAGAAGTTATCTGCAGTGAAGACATACAATATTTTAAGGTTTTGTTTTATAATAAAACTGAGAAAATTATAAGCTTCTTACAGATATTCCATGGACATAAGTGGAAGCTAACTTTCTGGATAAATTATTCATGGTTAGTCACTCATTCAACTCTACTGTGAATCTCATTTTTCTGTATGGCTTCAGTTTCCCGAGACTGAGGTTTAGTGCTTCTCCTTTTTCCTCTGTGCATCCCTAATTTATGCACCAGAAGGATGCATTAATCCAAAGAGGCAGTCATCCAAAAATCAGGATGGTCCATGTGTTCCTAAGAGAAAAATGTTTGAAAAATAGAGGATGTGCAAGTTTCAGCAACATCAGGGAAGCTGTAATTTATGCATTATCAATTACTATACTTTTTTCCCAAGGAATTTTTGCTTTTCCTGTTCAATACATGCTATCTTAGGAACTCCTGTGTGACAGAACACTCTGTCAGAGGTGTGGACTACCCTCCTAAGAAAGCATACATTGGTTTAAAACAGTGAGCTAAGCAGCTAATAAAGCAATTACTCAGCCCTTACCGTGGTATTTGTAATTTCTACAGTACCAGATTCCCTACTGGCTATCTCTGCAGCATGTGGCTTTACTGGCGTACAAGTCAGGTGATCATCAAATTTCTGAATCTATTTAGTTGTGAAGCACTAGAGGAAGAGAGGCAGGGGCTTCCTTTTGGAAATGTAGCCTAGGAACTGCACTTCTATTGCTCATACCCACCCTACTGTGGAAAAACTATTGAACATTCCTCAAGAATTAGACTGAAATAGTCTGGTGTGTTCCCTGGACAGATACTGGAACCACTGTCTTTTCTGACCAAGGTTCTAAATGCTCTGTTGGCTGAGAAATTTAAATCCATGCTTAATTAATTTCCCCTTTTCCCCTGGCTTATCCTATCTGACAAAGCACTTTTGCACTCCTTATTGAGTTTCTGTTACAAAGTGCCTTGGGATACTTCTACATGAAAGGCACTACATAAGCTTACATGCTCATATTGTATTATTATTAGTTTCATAACATTGATTGGTTCTAGAGCATTTATTAGCCTTTTCTTATTCTGCAAGTTATGTTTCACAAAAGTAGAGAATGAAATAAATGAAAAGCAAAACAAAGAGTTGTATTCACCAATTAGAGTCAATAATGCATGAATTTCTCTCTTCTAAATTCAAGGGTTGCAATCTTGCCTAATGGAATTCAATGCTAAAAAAATCTATTGATTTCAAGGAAGCCAAGATTTCACCCAGACATCTGGCTAATGGTTTTGCTATCATCCACCTTTTCCTGAGAAACAGGACTTGTTCCTGCATAAAAAGTATGTTTTCAGAAAAACATCACCTTAAGGGTCAAATTGGTCTTATTTTTTTTTCTGTTTAGTAATACAACTAAAAATTACCTTGCACTGTACTGAGTCTTCAGAGGACAGCATTTTTCTTAAAGGTGCAGACCAACTATATAAAACTTCTATTTAAGTGTTAAATGGTGTTGATTCATGTAATTATATGCTTTAAGGAATCCCAGATGCCAGTATCATATAAATAATTTTCTTTATACACGAATATTATTAATACTGATGTATTATCAGTTCAGATTTTTAAGACTTTTTTTTTCTCCTGTATCTATTCTTTATGCTGTAGTGTTGAAGCATAATATGCTAAACTTAGCGAGCCCTTCAAAACAGAACAGTTTCTCCTTCCTGTCTTAATTAATTACTTATGGACAATATGGTTTTAATTTTTCATCTAGGAATGTAATGCTGTGGTGATTTCTTTGGTAGCTGAACTACCCATAGGAAGAGATGAATCTTTTACTGGAATGTAAACAGAGCAAAGCATAGCATGTGGGAGAAGTGGGTGCTGAAGCCAGGGATCTCTATCCCATGCATTCAAGTTTGAATCTGACACCTTTTGGGCATAACAACTCTGTTGGCATCCATCTTCTGCAAGAAGCAGAAAGAAGTCTTCTCTTAGATGATTTAGTAATGGACCACTGGAAGGACCAGGACCTTCAGCTGTGTTTGGGATTAGAATGAAATCCAAAGGGAAGTGAAGAATATTGGTGTGATGTATTCTCATTACTGTGTTCTATTTAACAGATGGGCTACAGTACGATGAACCATCTGTAGGTTGTGGAGTGGCATCTGGGTCAGACCAAGGAAGAGCAAGTTGGATCGATCCAAGCATAGGATTACAAAAGCATAGATCAGTTTGGCTAAGCCCATATCTGAATAGAAAGGTTACCTTTTCTGGGTTAGATACAGGTGAAACCAAGTCTTTCAGGCTTATGTCACTAGTGATTAATAAAGACTCCACAAAGCAGTGGTGTTTGAAGTCACGGAGAACAGCCCTGCTTTTTGGTGGGTACAGTTACTCTTCCCCTTACTCTCTGTAGTGTTGGATCTCTTCTTCGAAAGGACCATTTCTTCAAAAGTAAGGAAAGTACTTTCTATCTGGAACTCTCACTCCAGAAGTTGTAAGACATTTTAGATATTCAGATAAGTTGAACTATTTAGTGTGACTGTATAGAGGGAGGAGCATCTTGAATGTTTTTGCAGAGAGAGAAGTAATAGAGCAGAGCTGTCTGGATGTCTCTGATAGGAATACTTCACCATTTGCTGCTGTCTCTTGACTGGGAGGGTGAGAAACCATCAAATCAACCCTGCAATTAATGGTTTATTTTACTAAAATGTATTCCTTAACTCCAAAATGTTTACAAGGTATGTCCATATAAGTAACAGTACTGACAGCATATTAAACAGCATTTTGCTAACCAAAGTAGTTACTGCTTATTCTATGAGGATTAATATTTTGCTGGTTTCCTCTATGTACTGGTAGATGATATGCATCCAGTTATATCTGGACTCTAGTTTCAGTCAGTAATGGAAGGAAGGTAGACATTTTGGTAAATAGAAGATGGTCTGGCCACTAGGGAAAGGTTCAGGGTATGAAAGAAAAGTGCTGTGCATTCCTAGCTGCAGTTAGAAAGGAATGATTCATTAGTTAACTCTTTTTCCTGAGAAAAAGAAATTATTCATTAAATAAGTAGGTTTTTAAGAAGCATTTGTATGAAAAGCAACCAGTAGCCTGACAGATTACCTGAGAGAGAGGTGAAAGCAGTACTTAGATAATGGAAGAAGGGGCCACGTGAAGCAAAATCACACAAAAAGGCTCAAAGATTTTCCTCAGTAAGAATAGAGATTATGATTGATTTGTGTAGCTGTCAACTCTTATCCCATAGTAACGCTTAAAAGTGAGACTGAGAGAGATGTTTGGTCCCAGCCTGCATCTGGAAAAACTGTCAGGTTTGCCCTTTGGACTTGGATCCTGGTTTATAGTCTTAGTACTAAATGATAAATGAAGATGGTCAATAGTAATATTTACTGCCAGGATATTTATCCTGATTTTGTGCAGATGCATCTGAACTTGATGAAAACTCTTTTGTAACAACTGAAAATTGGGTGTTGACAGCATGCATTTCCAGTTCTCCTCTCTTGTGATGGCAACTTGAAATAATTCTCCATGGTACGTCTGGATTAGGTATTTCATCTGAGACAAAGATCTGTATCATGCTATTTCTATTGATAACTGGTCTTCATTTAAACAATCTTCAGAGTACATAATCCTAAAGTCTGAATGAGTTAGGGATATCTACTTCTTGCTCTCTGGCTTTGAAAAGGAACTTCCTCCCTGCCCTTGCCATTTTAGAAATCAAAATGGTTATGGGGTTTTGAAATTATTACCCTCTGTCTCTCCATGATTTCTGATACAATCAAGTCTGTCATGTTGTCATCAATCATCCTCCTAAATTCCAATTCTTGTTCATTTCTTATTCTTTTCTGATAACAACTGTTAGGTTCTTAAGGAACTTAGTCTGGCATACTAGTCAGTAATCTCCTCAAAGAATCTGTGGAAGTCTATGTTTTGTGCTAAGGAAAGAGGATTTTGCAATTGATGTTTCATAGAAAACATTGAACAGTCAAATGTAAACAAACACTGAACAATCAGTACATGGTGCAGTTAACTGTGAGGCAAAGGTAAGTACATGTCACAGAACTAATAAAATAATAGAGCTGGAATTCACCTCTCCTTATTATTATATCCTGTATGTCAACCATTCTCATCATGACTAATAAAACAAGCATTAATGTGAATTGTAATGGCAATCAGATTTATAGGTCTTCGTGTCTAAGTTCCTCCCTCGTTTCCTCCTTCATCTTCCAGTCCCCCTCTAATTAGCCATCAAATCGTGACATCTCCAGTGCTGTCATTCCTCCTTTCCCTTTGCTCTGCCTCTCCCTCTCCCTCTCGTCTCTCCCTTTCCCAGAGCTCTAATGAGATGATGGATCTCAGGCTTTTTGCCTTTTTTTTCGTAGTCTCATATGCTTTAATACTTCAAAAATGGATTGTTCTTTCAGTATTTTTAAACTGGTAAACAAGAAACAAATAAATTTAGAAAGAAATTTGAAATTCAAACATTTTCCACCTAAGGTTTTCTACTTGAGATCATTCATTTGAGTGGGTTAAGGCTTGCGTTAAATATTTGGAACTGGTGTTTAGAGAACTTCAATATAAAGACCTTCTTTTCCATTAAAATGTCATTATTTGAATGAGATTATAAAAGCTAATAAGAATCTCCACTCTTAAAAACATTGTCATTGTTTCTGTGAAGAGAAATAATACCATACAGCTCTGGGTGACCACAAGTAATGACTCTAACATTTTGCAGGTAACCCTGAAGTTGACAGTTATTTGACTTAACTCTTCAGTGAACTGTTCTCAAGAACTACTAAGATGGTTGAAATAGGATCTGTATCTCATATTCCTGTTGAGACACCTGTGGTTGGAGTTGTTAATTAGAATGAATCATTTGCCTAATTCCTGTAGATATTAAGACCTTTTGATCTATGCACTGTCACCTCTACCTTTTCCTCTTGGATTTAATTAGAACATCCGAAAGTTGTATTTCATGTTCAGATTTCCATTTTAGCTTCAGTTGATACTTGATGTGCATTGGCTTTATAGGTGACTTTTATAACTTTCTTCAATAACAAATGCATTAGATAAGTTCCTAGCATATTATAGGCCTCTTTAAACATCTACTATGCTCATTTCTAGACAACATTGCAGTCTCAGTGTCTCTTTTCTCTTTGTTATATTTATTTGATTGTGGTTTTACAATTGTTCTACTTAAAGTCTACATTTAATATTAAAAAACAAAACAAAGATTAATTAGTTTTGATGCATGCTTTTCTGTACTTTTTTTTTGTAATACATTTTAATATGTCAAACCCTTATCATTTTAATTGTAGCTACTGGACTGGCATATAGTTATTTACAGGGTTTTTTGGTACCTGAGACCTTATTGCATCTTAGAATGTTCCTTGCCTTGACCTAAACCTTATAGATTATTTAGCATATTACAGGAGTTATTGCCTTCCCCAACACAGCTTCTGTGTTCATCAGCACACAGTAAATGTTATCCTCCCAACCCTACAAAGGAATTTGGAGTTGTGTATGCCTTAATACCTTCTGCTGGGTGACAGAATGCATCAGAACATTATAGCCCCAAATGGTTGTTTCCTCTGATGGCAGATCTTTTCTCTGTAGATGATCACAAGCCATATAGAGATTGAAATGCCAACCGGTGACTTCTGCCTCATATATATCAATCATGAGTTAAATATTATGGCTGGCTGAATTGCTCTGCCTGACTGATGTCAAGGGTGGATTTAGCCAAGCAAAAGCAAGCTGAAACAGACTATGGACAGCATGGAGATAGCAAGGAAAGGAAAAAAATGCAGCCGTGGGACCTCTGCTACATTAAAGGGAGGTACTGGCTCCTGACAATGAATTGCTTACAGTCTTATTGCCTGTTGTCAAAAAAAAAACCCACCCCAATTTATCTTCTTTATGTCTTCTCTAACCAGACTGTAGTTACCAGTATGCTTTTTATTTAAGCATTTACTGGCATTAGCAGGCTGATTACTCATGTGCAAGGCTTTCTGGATGCAAAGGTTGTGTAGATTTGCCTAGAAACTTAATCCATTCTAAGCCAAATTCTTGGCTTAGGTCCCACTGGAATTTATTGACCTACTGAACTTGGACAGACTGAGTGAGTAAACGAAAAAGAGGCTAGAGAGGCTGGATTTGGCCCAGATCTTGGGCATCCATTCATACTACTGAGTTTAAGAACTTCTTGAGCACCACACAATAAAAATTAAGTTTCCTCCAAATTGTTTTTACTAAGAGTAACTTACCTTTTAGAAAAGGGTCCAAATATGCAAGCCTAGCCATATAGAGTTCTGAGTCTGTGAGCTATAAAACAATACCACGAAGAAGTCATCCATTTCATTTACCCATTTCATAGTATTTCAATTTATATGTGCTATTTTTTATTTCATCTGAATATACTTATGATCCTACAAGCTTGTAAAGGGAAACCAAGGAAATCAGAGAAGATAATTTAAATCTGTACTGTCCTTCTATGAGTTGTCTTTCCTGTGGGGATAACCCTGCTAAAATAGTAAACTAGAATGAATAAATAAATAAATAAAATCCAGAAATCATTGTTCTTTAGCCTCAGGCATCAGTGAGCTTGAGGCACAGGTAGGTTTCACCATAACTGCATGCCTTGTCCTGTGTTATTGCTGACTTACCATAGGTCCACTGTTTTTACGTGCTTCTTTTTATTTGCTCAATCATTTCACAGTCCAGTTGTTCCTTTTGGTCAGGTGGCCTATAACATTTAGTTTACTGTCTGAAACATCTCCAAGCTCAGTACATAATGACTCAACACGACTACCCATTTCTCCCCAACCTTTTCTTATGGGGGCTTATAAATCCTCGTTCATCTACAAGGGTATGGCAGCTCCTTTGCTTTCCTTATATGTCTTTTTTAAATAAAATATATCTTTTAATATCATGCCTCATCCAGCTTTCAGTTATGATACCATATTTTCTCAACATTATTATATGTCCAGGCCTCTTCCTTTTTTCCCTAGCTAAACCTTTCATTTGTGTATATAGACAGACACTTTAATACCCTCAAGTTACTGAGCTTATTTTGCTCTATATTAGTGTTCATAAATATGAATTTCCCTTTTATCTTTCTTTCCATCTATACCCCATGTGCATTCCTTTCATCTTGTTTCAGCCCTGGACTGAACTTCTCACAACTCTGACATTTTAGAAAAAGCACATTGCCCATGTATGGCAGTAAACTTTTATGTTTGTAGAAGGCCCTTTAACCCTGGAATGATTGCTACAGTGCCCAGGAAACACCCCTGAACCTTTCACGGGTACAACTTGTAAGCCAAGTCTACAGGTTTGTTAGAAAGGGATGAAATGCATGTGGGTTTTTTCCTGTGTTCTACATGATGGCTTAAAAAAAAACCCGCTCAGATTGTTTTTAATTTTCATTGATTGTCTGTTCTCAACCTGAACTGAGAACATTATCACTTTTGCTTCTACTGACATAAAATTTAAATGCACTCTTCACAAATAAGGAGTGTTAGTTAAGCAAATGAAACATAAATCTGTCTTAACCTGAGGACAAAGTAAATAATTGAGTCATAGCCACTCTTCACCTTCCTCCCCAATCACTGTGGCTCATCTGAAGTTGCTGTAATTAACAGCTCTCTTTTGGGTTTTCAGTTACAGCGATCGTACTACCAAAGCTCTCTTTCCTTGGACTCCAACATTACAGCTTCTTTCATGAAGCTCTGGTGTTCATAGTTGATGTAAACAATGACATAAATGGCATTTCAATGGGCATGTGATCCACCCTAGGTGCAGATCAGCCCCTTTCTGTATTCAGTGCTAGTAACGCCTCCTGTTCATCAACAGTTTATTGGAAGCTCAGGACTTTTGTGTGATTTTGAGGGATCAGATACTTTCAGCCAAAGCCTAAAAACTATTATGCTAGAGTTAGAATCCAGCTCATTTGTTTCTGAGAGAACCAGCAGACATAGAAGAGGACTACAGTGGGAAGAATTCAGACTGTGTTCCCTCTAGGTACAGTTCAGTACAGTCTTAAAATTCTTAGAAGAGAACCTGACGATGACAGACATTTGTAAGCTACTGGTTCATCTGTGAGTGACACTGAATCTTTGAATTCTCTCCTGCAAGGAAAATGTAACATTTGACTTACACAGAATCCCATGGCGTCTACACGTTTGTGAACAAAACCTGATCAAGGCCTAAGGCATCAGGAAACATCTTTACTCACAATATGATTAAAGGAGTAGTTAGGCTAACCTTTTCTTTTTAGCTACTGGTGTGAAGTTAAATGGTGCTGCAGATTGGAAGATGATGTCTCCTTTAACTGTAATTCAATAATCTAACACTTACTTTTGTAGTATAATTTAAGAGAACAGTCAAAAGGCAATTCAGGCTAAGAATTTTAAAATATTTTCTCCACAAACTAAAACGCTCCATGAAATGTTCTGGCACAAACTCGCATGAGGAATGAGCCCCTTAAATAGCGTTAGACAATAAACCTAAGTGTCTTGATATTGAAAGACATGTATTTTCTCTCTTGAAGCTAAGGAGGGTACATGAGCTGTAGTGTTTCCATTCTGTTATTATTTTACATGACATCCATTACAGGCATTAGTAAACACCAGTTGTCAGGCTGAACGTACCCCTGGTTTTACCCACTATGGCCATTCTTAGCTCTGTTATCATGCTTTACCAACCTGCAGGCTGCTGTGAATAAGAAAAAAATCCCCAGAGATCTGGAAGTCTTGCCAAGAGATTAACAACAAAAAATCCTTGCTGGCTACAAAATAGTTAAAGGTCAGGTTAAAGGCTTGACAAACACATCACTTAGATGAGCCAATTACAAAAAAAAAACCCTGAGTGTGACAATTTTCAGCAGTAGGAAAAGCAGTATGTGGTTAGGATTGCTTAAAAGCTCTCTCTTTCTTCTAAGGCATTGCTTTGTGGTGGGGTTCAAAGCAATGTTCTGCCTGTATGCTACCCATGTCTGCCCACACTGTCCAAGATATATTCTGAGAAGAAATGAAGGAAAGAGAAGGACCCAGTAAATAATAATTAAAAAAAAATTTAAAAATTAGGTGTGAAATACCTATGAAAAATTTATCATGTGTGTTTTTTTTTTTTCTTCCAACACATGCAACCAGAACTTAAACGACTTAGATTTTAACTTTTTGGCTCATATTATGATAACTGACACAAGACTAGTTTTGGTAACCGAGTCATTGACTAAAAACATAATAATTAAAAATATACTCATTATAGATAGTACTAAAATGTTTTATTGCTCATAAAATTTAAGTAGAATAAAATTGGGGAAAAAAACCCATGTATTGGCTTTGGGCTCCTAACAAAAAGAGCTTCTCCTGTTTTATGAGCCTCAGATTACCAAATAACCTTGACAGCTGAATCAGTGTTCCATGACAACAAGCAGGCCATTGATAAATAGCAACAAAACTATTAGATGTTGAGTTTATGAGATGAGTAATAGAGAAGCTAAATTATAGGTTTACCATTTGACAAACTACAGCTTGACAAATCTGGGCTAACATACTTGTGTGTATGTGTGAATGTACATAACCAAAAGAGAGAATTAGAAACTTTTGAAGAAAAAAGTGAAATTGAGATGTCATGAATGTTACAAAGGCATAAATATATTCTTTTCATAGCAGTTAAATTCGCAGTGTCCGTTACCAAACACTTAACAAATCCTCTGTTAAGTACTTGAAGAAGCTGACACTTAAGTTCTTTTTCTAGTTTTAATTTCAGTTTTACTTTATGTACTGTAAAGCAGAAAAGAAGGGGAATTGCCTATACATGGTAGATCTTTAAACTGCATCTTGCAAACTAATAGATTCCAGTTAAAACTCAAAGCCAGCAGTTTAAAAAGTCACCAGCAGAAGTAAGAGTGCATTCTTTGAAAAATATCTCCCAGCTTATGGAGAGTAATTTGCACTTCCTAGGAAAACAACAACTGCATTTTATCATCATTCTGTAATCAGAGTGGAAGATGTCAGGAGTGATTTTACTTACAGTTGAATCTCATGTGTTCGCTTATTTTAAAACGATGGAAGGAATATAGAGGAAATATGGGTAAGTGCCCACCCATGTACAGGAAAAGGTGTGATGGGACAAGCTAATGCCTCAGTCTTTCATAGAAGAGAAACTTTCTCACGTGACCGATGTGCTTCCAGGCAGATTTGTGAGCCTCCTGTCCTGACATCAATGCAGCAGCTTTTGATTTACTGCTGTAAACTGTGACGGTCACGGTCAAGTGGGATTCTTGCACTCTCATTTCCCAGAGCAGATCTGCAGGTGGCATCAGTACCCCCCCACTGGTCTTGACAGTAGTCTGATAACATCTGAGTTTGACTGTCTTCTCAGTTGTGGTGATCATGTTAAGCTAGCCCACCGTGGTGGGCTTATAACATTATATTACTAGAAAAAGATTGTACTTCATGAGCACAAGTATCAGTTTACCGTGTTTTCCCTTAATTTGACTGGAAGGTACACAATAGTCAGACAAATTACAGGATTAAAGCTGAAGAGATAAAGTTCTGTGTCCTGTGCTGCATAGGTGGGCATACTAGATGGTCTAACTCGATCTTCTGATCTAAAAATCTATTAATTACACTTGTGTAGGAAACAGCTCTAGCTTTGTCAAAGGAGAATTGAATGCTAGAAATTTGTCTTGTCACTCTCACAGCAGCTACTAGAGGTAAACTTGAAGCTTGACAAGTAAATGGGAAAGATCAAAAGCAAACCTAGTGAAGGTTTTGGTTGACAAAAACAATTGTGTGTGAAGGGTTTTCAAACAATTGCCATTTACTCAAATTTCTTGGAACAACATGAATTGTATGAACTGCCATTCACAAATATAAATTAAGAAACTCTTGATTCTATTTTCTTAGAAATAAATGATGAACATTTGCCCACACTATAGCCATCCATGATGTCTGTTAAATGGGCATCATTTCCAAGGGGATGCTTATACCATTGTGATTATAACCTTTAATATGATGTTCATGCTATGCTGTATTCATAAACAGAGAAATAACACAGAAGCCATAATATACGCAACTACAGCAGGTGCTTAGCATCCAGTATTCCTGATGCCCAAGCATTTTAGCTTTCAGAAGATCAAGAATATCCTCTGTGTTTAAGATGCATATGGTAGAATTTTAACAACCCCCCTAAAACACAGATCTTTGTATTTCCATGTCCTTCATGTTTGCAATGATGGATTGCCAAAAAGGTGCTTAGCCAAAAATGGGTATTTTTTTTATAACAAAAAGCTCAAGTTAGTCATATGCTTTCATCCAAAACAATCAGAACCTGAGCCAATTTAGTGCACATAAGATACCTTGGAAGGATTAATTTATGCTGTTGAGCTTGTAATATGTGTAACCAATAGGAGTTCTCTGCATACATGGATTTTTTGCAAATCTTGCAGCTAAGTCAGTGAGCCAAATGCAAAATCCAACACCTAAGGGCATTGTGTAGATTTGTAATGCACCCTGGGGGTGCCTAAGGTCGAGAAACCACTGAGTGGATTACACAGATTCATATATGTAGTTTTTTCATCTCTGACAGATATAATATGAGCACTATTATTCATACTGCATACATTTTTAGAATACTGTGTGAAAGAGAACAATGAAATCATGTCAAAACCCTTACCCAAAAAGTTATTAAAAAAAAAGAGGGTTGAAACTTCAGGCCTCTTTAGTGAGGTATCATATGGTGTAGCATCTATATGCTGTTCAGATCAGCTGCATGGCAGTCAGGGTTTTACTAAATATCTGTAGAAGCAAATTAACATGCAGATCAATATGTGGATCTTAAAGGACCTGAAAGAATATACGAAATCTGACAAAATTCTTCCTCTTTGAAATCCTGCCCTATCTTCTCTTGTCAGTCATCTGGAAATTAGGCATCTAGACTGGGTAAAGCCTTTCCCAGGGGATGGCTCAGCCTGTTATCAGATAGACCTACTTTTAAATGGGATGAATTGCCCTCTGGAGGAGCCTTTTTCCAAAGTCTATATAGAGACCTGAGAAGACCTTAAACTAGGCATTTATGGATGAAGTTAATGAGATGCAACCAACGCTTGGAACTGATGCTGAAAGAGGGACCCATGTTGCTGTGTGGTCTGAAGGTATAGTGTGATTCACACAGGTTTCATGGTGTTGAACTCAACGTGTGTCACTGGTTATCCATGCTGATGTAAAAAGGTAATGGAGCCAAAGGCTCAGGATATTCCAGTACAGATAGTGGTATATTTTTCCTCTTAGCCATTTCTCTGGATTATCAACCTGGACAACAATTTTGTTCATACTTTCCTAGGTGTATTTATTTTACCCCAGAGCAGGGCTTAGATTAGCATATGCTTATTTAAGATTAAGGATGATGGGTTATGGGTTTTTTTGTTTTGTCTTCCTCCTCATTTGCCTTCCCTCAGAGAGATTTTGGCAGCAGTCAAAAGAAACGGGACTTGTCTGTGCCCTGAACTTACAGTACATGAGCTAAAATCAAATATCCACTAAACACAGTTTGCTGAAACCACAAATGAATAAATGTCAGTCCTCACTTTTATGGTTAGAATTAGAGGATAGTGGTTTAAAACTGTTTACTTGTCCCACTTTCTTTATCATTGGTGACTGATCCTTGCAGTGCCTACAAATGCTCCATGGCCAAGAAGAGAAAAGCTGAAGAACAGGTATTGGGTGTTCCTGTCAACAAAAGGAAGTCCCTGTTAATGAAACCCCGCCACTACAGCCCCAGCTTGGAATGCAAAGAAGAAAATGAAGACAGGACGGATTTACAGGAAGAGATCAGTGTCCTCGAAGGCAGCTCAACTCCAGGTAGCCATGCATTGTGGTGTGTGGTGCTGTGTTCCACCCTTGAACCTGAATTCCACAGGGAGGGAGATATGAAACAGTATTTTCAAAAAGAATGCAGACTGTGTTTGACTCCTAACAGAGTTGGAATGGCGCATTTCTGCCTAGGTTTAACCATCATACTTCCAATTATTTTGTAAAAGAACTCCTCCTGAGGTCTAGTAAATGCTTTGTAGGTCACACAGAGAGACAACTACTGCAGCAGGTCAGATATGGAGCAGCATCTGTTTCTCCACTAGCTCTGTCAAAGAACAAGGTTAAGCCCACCACAGAGAAAAACACATTTATGAAGAGCAGATTTTCACTGGAATATATAGAGCTCTTAGGAGAGGGGAAAAAAAACACCCCAAAACGCTTAGCAAAACCTTGTTGACTTTAACATTTAGCAAAGCAATTTCATGCATGTGACTGCTACGTGTGTTGTGTTTAACACGATTATTAGACTCAGCACTTTTATACTTGTTATTCCAACTCTGCTAAGCCAAACATCCAACAATTTATAGAAACTTCTACAATGCGTATGCTGGAAAATATTGAAGAGGATGGGGGACAGACAGATACAGCTGCAGTATGTCTTTATATCTCTTTCTTTCTAACATATGTTTATATGTATTTAAGATGAACAAAAAAATATCAAGCTACATTGGCTGCTACATATTTGTTTGAAAAGTCCTGCACAAATTGTTAATCAGGCAAGTGAGAAGATATCAGTGGAACACATTTTGCATTTGTTTTAAAGATAGAAGTCATCAGTAGACAGCAAATGTCAAGATAAAAACAATGTGATCTGGCACTGGGAAATCAGTAATCACACATAATAGTAAAACAGAATGGACTTATATTCAATTTAGTTGCTGATTGCTATGGAATTTTAAAGTTAATTTATTTTCCACTCAATTTCTTTTATATTTTGGGAGGACAGGGTGCTAGATAATCTCATCTAGGCTCCCTTTCCCACAGAAGGTTGGTCTAGATGATCTTTCAAGGTACTTTCCAGCTTGGGCTGTTCTATGATTCCATGGTGAACTGAGGTTAGGAATTTATATCTTTATCCATGCTATATATAATCTTAACATAATCTTAAAACCAAAACAAAACACCCAAATTTTAGACATATGATAACTACAAAGCACATAGAAGAAGGCGGCTGTCTTTCAGATTAAAGAATCAAATCCTAGTTCTAATGAAATTAGTGGAGGTCTTTGTGTCATTTATATTCAGCAAAGATTTCAGCCAGTTGTCAGTAGTATTTCTTCTAGGAGGAGTCTCTTCCAAGCATTTGCATGCCATTGGTGTGAAATTTTAGAAGGGAGCTCCCTCTTCAAACACAATTAACAAGGTGTTGCCTGATGCCTCTGTCATTAGGTATCTGTAATGTCAATGGGTGATATTACTAAGCTAAATTCATTGAAAAAAGCTCCATGGTTCTCAGTGCCCAGCCTGCAAGGAGTATTTCTGTCTCCTAACGGAAGAAGGGAAGCAGTTTGAGTAAGACTTCCTATACTTTTATTTGGTTTGGGTTTGTTGGGTTTTTTTTTTAGATATGTACACTTCAGATAATTTTTCTTGCATTGATTCAGACTGGTTAATGTCCAGCCAGAGCTGCCCCTAGTCATATGTTTTTCTTTCCCTTGTGCTGCCTTCTGCACAGCTTGAAGAACTTGCTGAAGGGAAAGTACTATGATGGGTGTAAAGGTAGAACTTGTGCCATATACAGATGAACCTAAGTTATTTAACTGGGTCTTTTGGGGTTTTTTTTATATGTGCAAGCTTTGGGCCAGGTCCATTGATATAATGTAAGGCAACCTTATTTGCATCCAATCCTTCAGTTAAAAAGAAAAAGTCACTTGATTTCAAAAAGATTTATTTGATACAGTGAGATGTCTCCCAACCCACTTGTGTCAGTGAGAATGCAACCCATGGCTTTTGCATTATTTTGCCAGTTACAAAACAAATTTCAGCTAAAGCATACAGCTGGTCTAAGTATGTAGGTTTATTTGTAATTTCTTTGTATACTATTGCCCATTTTATTATGAGATCATGATTCTTGTCCATTGATTAGTTAATGCTTCGGTTCATGGGTTGATGCAACTGTAAACTAAGCTGAGTTTTGATTATTTTTAAAGTATATTTACAGCCTGTAGAAGTGAAAAGCAAAGCTGGGACAGCTGAACCATTAAGAGTGGTTCAAAAAAAATTTTTAAATATTGCATTTGAAAATTGGTCATTATTTAAGGAGCAAAACCTGTTATCATGCAATTATATTCTTTTTCATCTTTCACTCGGAAAAATAACTGAAGAGACCTGTTACTATTTTCAAGGTTTGTTTGGTTTGTTTTCTTCTGAAGGGTGGGAGATTTCTTTTAAACCTAGAACTTCTTAGTTTTTTAAATGACCCACTGATGGGATTCTGTTATTTTCCAAATGGCAGAAGAGCAAACAATAAAAACCCATTTGACTAAGTTGGTTATAGAGCCAAATCATCAGTCTTACTTGCTGAGATGTGAAAAGACAGCAGACTTCTTTATTCAGAATACTGCAATGTGTGTGGTACCAGCTGCTAAAAAGTTACACTATGGTTTACAGACATCTTTTTTTATACATAACTTTATGCACACAGTGCACAAGGCCACCGCTCCCTGCATGAGTCCAATTTTCTGAAGAAGAATAAGAATTAATCAATATTTTCTTTTAACATATAACAAACAGTTGAACCAAACAATTATGTAAACTGGAAATGACCCAAAATGCTAACAGTTTGGCAGCAGTAAAGTGAAATGCATTGTGGTGCACATGTGCATTTTTGTCCCCCTTTTCCCCTCCACAATAATCTGCACTTAATAGGAATATTTTAAACTATGTAGCTAAGCAACAGAGGTAATTGTTGCTTTCTAGAGCTTTTGTTAGGCACTCTAACACAGCCCAAATATGCATAATTAGGTATAATGTCTATAAATCATTATTGTACACATGTGGGTAGTTAAGTGGATTGAGAGAATAGTTCAATGAATTGGACATATTCACTGAAAATGCTTTTTATTTGTTTTCTGTAGTTCATAATACTTTAAAATTATCATAACCCTTTACACTTTCTCTTAATAGCTCGCTGTGTTATTGAGAGAAACTTCATTTGCATTTTAGACTATGCTTAATTTATTATTTAAACCTGGAGTTCTTCTGATTCAGGAGAGGACAGACACATCTTATGAAATAGTCTGTGCTTGTTTATTCATCCTCCTTTCTAGGAAGTAAAATGTTAAATTTTTCAGTTTATGTTGAATAGATCCCAACAAAAGAATGTACCCTATAATCAGCATTATTGAAGGGGCTAGTGTTGTGACTAAATTCTTCCCTTCATCCAAAAATGCTTTTAGTTACTATGGCAATATTTACTTGATCCTGGCAAACCAGTGTTGATTTTAGAGAGATAATTACCAGAAAGGAAGATGATGGAGATGTATTTTTGAGTGTCCTTGTCAGAGGAAATGTTTATAAAAAATTAAATGAGATACAAAAGGCATATTGTCTTCCACACCGACAACCTCTCCCACATGCAGCCTCTATTACCTGCTGGCTGCTGCTTTTCTTCTGAAGAAAGATGTTTATAAAGGCAGGATGCACTTCAGTGGTGTCTTTAACAAGTCCTTTATGAGTCTGTACATAACAACCATTTCTGTTTGCCTGTGCATGACCTGATCTGTCACTTAATGTGGCAATTGCAACGATGACCAGGAGCTTGCCCTTTGTGAAGTATTGAGGTTCTTTCCATCAAGGTCTTTCATGGGATCTGGGGTGACTGGGAAAGTAATTAGGGTCTATTTCTGAAAATATTTGGGGATCTTAGATGAAAGAAAAGTGAAAATAGATGAAAGGAATTTTAAAATGTGTATGCCTGTGTGTGTATATATATATATATGCACCTATTATATAGATTGTGTGTATATACATATAGTATATATACATGGCACGTATTATATGAGTGTATATGAATGTGCATGTTCTCTAAGATAATATATGTCTTCACCATCAGTGAAAAATGGCAATGTATTTATGGCTCATGTAGCTTTGGACCTATAATGTAAAGTAGATATAGTCTTAGAAGGGGTTTTCCTGATGTCCTTTCAAACACAGCCTTGGTGTGAATTTGATCATTTCAGAGTACCTTTGAGTAAGAAATGGCAGTTGGTAAGTAAATATCTTCATGTAAGTTCTACAAGATACCAAAAGCAGTTATTCTTACATATTTTTCTCTTGCTTTTTTCTCATGCAGAGGACAGTACCCCAAAATCATCTGAGGAAACTCCTCATTCAGGTGGGCAAGAAAATTCTAGTCAAAGAAAGGAGAACTACTCCAGCTATCAAGGTGCCGTGGCCAAATCTCTGATGAACATGGGAAAATTAGCAAAAGATGCACCCAGTCAAACAGTGGCAGAAAATCTAAATGATAGTGGCATTCAATCCTTAAAAACAGAAAGTGATGACACTGATGAATGTTACATGATTAACTCAGCTGAAGGAAAGGAAAAGACTATTCTTTCTGACCCAAAATACTGTTCATCTGAGGAAAATGAAAGCAACTCTGAAATTATGGACAATGAGTGGGACAGCTCCTCGAGTTTCTCAGAAGAAACTAGTGTAAAGGCCCAAGTAACTCAGAAATATATTGTAGAGTGTAATCAACCTAGTATCCTGGAAGTCCCCGAAATTAAGAAGGAAGAGGTAGAATTTGGCCCTTGCGAAACACTTTGTGACTCAGAAACAGAGCTAAGAGCATCACAGGAGTCTCACCCAGATCCTTTTGAGAAGAGAATTCAGAACCCTTTCCCTGAAAGTGAAGAAGATGACAACGAGTGCCTGTCAGAAACCACAGAAGCATCGGTTGAGCTGGACAAAACAAAAGGGAACTTGAGTTTGCTAGAACAAGCAATCGCTCTGCAGGCGGAGCAAGGGCATGTGTTTCACAGCACCTACAAGGAACTGGATAGGTTTCTTCTGGAGCATCTCGCAGGGGAAAGGAGACAAACCAAAGTTATTGACATTGGTGGGAGACAGATATTTAGCAACAAACGTAAGGAAGTATTTTTGGCTCTTTTTACTGGCTTAAGCATTTATCCTGTGACTGATAAAGGATTCTGAGCTGGGTTTTATAGCAACAGTAAAGAATCTGGAATTTAGCTGGTAATTTTGTTAATTATGTACCTTCACACTAGTGCCTTACATCTAACCAGGTTAAACGCTAGGTACTTGGCTTCCAGCCAAACCGCTACGCAAAATGATCAGTAATGGGTACTAAAAGGGCTGTGTAGCTGGCACTGACACTCCTTTTCCTCCTCCTCCACCTCCTCCTCCATAGGACGTTAATACGTATCTCCTAAATTTCATCAGCCAAAAGTGAAGGCATTAAAACGGTGCTTAAAGAAAGGTTAGGGTGAAAAATCAGCCTCTTTTAAACATACCACCTAGTTCCTAAGCCATGTGTTTTCTGAGCTCAGGCTCCTTCATGTATCAACATTACATTTTGCTACAGCCAGCACTTCAGAGCCAGGAAAGCACAAGCCGTGCTCTTCTGCCTCATTCACCATCAGCAGAATTACCAGTAAGTTCCAAAATCTTTATTGTTTCTGATGGCTTGTGGCATCCTGCAAAGCTGTAGGAACATTGCTCCATTTTTGGTACTTAATCGGGCTTCCAGAAGTGGAGATTTAAAAGATTTGGGTTTGATTTGTAAACTGGGCTGTCTCATGTGAAACTCTTCAATTGAGGATAATTACAGAACATCAAGAGATGTCATTTTACAGGAGATGTCATTTTATAAGCACACTCACTGCTGCAGTAAGCAACAATACCTTCATCTGTCCTTTGACTTTTCCTTTTGGGCTTTCAAATGCACTGAGATCACGCCAGCCTTTCCGCAATTTCTGCTTTTGAAAACAATTTACTTTGGTGTTTCCAGTGTTACTTCACAGTAGTCTCCGTGGATGTTGCAAATTTTATTGTAGTTTAGTTACCCAAAGCACTTCATGTATAAAATAACTGACAAGCTTTTTTAGGAGTTGCAACTATATTTCCTGTAATATTTGGGAAGAATATGCATGCATCTTATTATTCTGTCTCAAGCAGCCTATTCATTAGCATGTCTTAAGCTGTGCATGCATGGTATTAGTCCACCTCCTTGCTAAACTACATGAACCTTTATTTGCTCAGACAACTATGGTATATGCAGGAGCTTTACAGATACGTTTTCTCATCCTGAGACCAGCTGCATTCACCAGGTTTGCACTGGTGTCAGTGTGACTTTCTGACAGCACACATAGGCAGGAGCAGTGATGGTAAGCATGGCAGAATCTGGCCCTTCCTGATCTGCCTCATGTTATTTGCTGTAGTCTGCAGGTGAGTTTGGAGGTAAAGCTCATGGAAGAACATATCAGGCTTTCTCAAGCTTGTATAAACACTGTATGATTGTAGTCAGTGTAGTATGAGGCACATAATATTTTCGCTTTACATGATTACCTGGGGTTTATTGCTAAAAAGTCCACCATCAAACCCATTAGCTCTTCATTTTCATTCCTCGATGCTACAACAGAAAAACATGGTTTTAAATTTATGTTTTTCCATCTTTTCAATGATAAAACTTTCCAGTTAGTGGGGGAAGAATTAAATCATATTTCAGAGTCCCTCTTTATTTTCTGTCCACTACTGCAGCACTTTATTATTTGCAGTGATTCTCAAAAGCATGTGGTCTCCTGATGATGCTCAGTCTATTTTCTATCCTCCCTATTTTTCATTTTTTAACCAAAAAATCTTGCCAGGAAGTTTAACTCTCAGCTGTCTCTGGTGATCCTGTCCCTAAGCATATCCTACCTCGCGGTCCAACAAAACGAGCTCGAAGGAGGCTGCTCCCTGTGCTGGCTGCAGCTGTTTTTTCCCCCAGCGCCGAATGTTGTTGGCAGCCAATCACAGATGGAGCTAAAACCATCCTCAGCAATTTATGCAGCCACTTCCTCCAGATTTCTCACAAGAGAATTTCTGGACCAGAATTCATTCCTTTCTCGCCCAGACTTTTGATCCTGCATTGGAAATCAAATAAAGGCTTTCTGACCAGTGCTTCTTGCACAATTCTAGGTGCTTGAAACAAAAATTGGGAATGCACTGCGGCCATTACAGAGTGGCAGCTGTGGGGCTGGGCTGAGACCTCGCCTTTGAAAGGGTATCGGCTGCTCCATGTTTTCCCTGTCATTGTGGGCTGCTCCACAAAGCAGCATTGCCATGTGTACCAGAGGGAGCTGCTTGCCTTGCCTCTCAAATGTAAAGTGGCATGTATTCAGTTTCCTAACAAAGAACCTACAGCCTAGAGATCTGCGATATTTAAGGAACGGCTTCTGGTTGAAATGCTTTTTGTTTGTTTGTTTGTTTGTTTCACACCTCAGCTTTTATTTGGTTGTCCCAGCTTCCTGGAGGCTGACATTAACAGTAAAACATTGTTTCTGCTGTTTTTTTAATTTATGTATTCCTTTATAGATCTTGCTGTTGGCTGATGCTGCCAGTTTTCTGTCGTATTGGATTGTGGCTTCTGTCCTGTTTGAGCCTCCGAATGGAATGAATGACAGCGCAATCCTAAAGCTATATAGTTTATCACATAAATGGCATATTGGGAGGGGGGAGTAATTGTTTAAAGGACAGTAGGAAAAGTAAAGTGATGCTTAGACTGCGTACATCTCTGTGAAAACTTTGTGTAGGAATTGTATCTGAAGTACAAAACAGAGAGTGTCACACTGCTAGGATCGCTCAGCTGAGTGCAGACAGGGGCTAAAACCAAACAAAATCCTTATCTGATTTCTCTGCAGATTCACCCAGGCCTGAAAAGAGAGAAACCAAATGTCCCATCCCAGGATGTGATGGCACAGGGCACGTGACTGGGCTGTACCCTCACCACCGCAGTCTCTCAGGCTGTCCACATAAAGTTAGAGTGCCACTAGAAAGTGAGTATCATCACTCTGCAGTCCAGAATAACTGCTGGATCTGGCCCAGTATTGCAGGTAGCGTGTACTCATGCTGGAAGAGAAGTCCACTTTTTCTGGATGAGATTGCAGAATGAGGCTGAGAGCGGAGCCATCACACCTTCTTTGCCCTCCAGCTCTTAGTTGCAGACCTACTTCCCACACTTGTGCAGCTCATGTGCTCCTTAGCAGTAGCATTACGAACAGCAGTAGGCTCCTCAGGTGATCTGGGAAGAGTAAGATCTGAATTAAACTCTCCCCACCCTGCCAAAAGACCTGCATGCTGTAGTCTCCTGAATCTTCAAGACCTTGCTTGTCTGTGCCTTTGCTAAGCGGTGAAGCACGTAGTTCACCTGCTTGTTTCAGAGCTGCGAGCTGATTTGCTGTAATCACACACTAAGGCTGCTGAAAAACCACATTGCCAAGGATTGAGAGGCCTGGGCATGCTTATTGAGAGATATTTCCAGTGTCCCCCTTACCTCTGAGCTCAGAAAGGTTACTTTCATTAGTACATCCCAGCGTTGGTCCACAGCACATCCCTCCCGTATGGCTGTATCGTGCCAATTCTTTTATGCCCAGTCTAGCCTGAATTCCCCTTCTTATTTCTAACCGTGCTGATCTGATGACATTGGTTTGTGTGTATGTGGAAGCCTGCAATGTGAGGCAATGAAATGCTGCATAATAAGTGAAAACCTGATGTGAAACCACTCTTTTAAATGACCTAGTTAGTCAGATTGTTTTTTTTGTGGTGGCATGCATAATGACAAATTGAAAGGACACTTGCATTTTACCAATGTTCTGTTCCCAACTGTAGCTCTCCCCTTTTTAAAATCCGGTACTAAACTGTATTTATGGAAACATCTGCTGAGATAAGCAGGCTGCTGCATTTGGAAGGCTGTAGCAACATTAACTTTCTAAAAAGTTAAAATTAACAAGTCCTTGTTAATTATCATACTTCCAATCAGATGTGTTCTGTCCTCCTGGCCAAAAAAAAAGAAAGAAATAATAATTTGGTTCCTGACAGAACAAACCAGTTGATGGAACAGTCAGTCTTTTTGAAGCACTGTGCACCCAAAGGGGTAACGCTGAAATCACGAGGGCAGACACACAAAGATATATTCTGTTTAACACAGAATACATCTCAGCCTTCGAGTAGAGGTGATCAACATCAAAGAGCATAAGAAATGTACACACAAGAGGCTGTAACCACTGCTGAGAGTGTAAGCTGCTGCTCCGGAGCATGACCAATTAGTCTAAAGTAGTTTCAGCATAGCTTAGATGATCAGAAGGTATCGGGGTTCAAAGGGGAGATACTCAGATCAGATCATCTTACTCAGGTGCAAGGCATAGAAAGCCTTCCTGTAACTGGGAGCTTGCCCTCCCTGAGACAGAGAGGGACTGCAGCTGTACATAGCATGACTCTGTGGCCCTGGAGCTCTTCAACTGTGTTAGTGATGTGTGAATCAGAGGGCAAAGGGCTTCATGATGTAACATCCTTGATAACTTCCACTTCTGTTCTTTTAAACTCCCTAGAAACAATGATGTGTGTGTAGGAAGCCACACTACAGCAATATAGGTATAAACTGGTTTGTGCTGGAGGCATCAGCCTTGTTCTGTTGTAGGTCCTTTGCTTCTCCTTTTGTTTTGTGGTCAAAATGTGACAGAATTGTGAATCTGAGTTAAAAGAAGAAATGTTCATATTTCTTAATATCTCTATTTTTGATTGACGCATGTTAGTATCAGCTTCTTTTGTTTGTTTCTTATTCCTGTTTAGTTCTTGCCATGCATGAAAATGTTTTAAAGTGCCCTACCCCAGGATGCACTGGAAGAGGACATGTCAACAGCAATCGCAATACACACAGAAGGTAGATCAGAAAAGTTCCTGTCCATTTAAAATCTAACATGTACTTGGGTGGGAGTAAATTCATGGGCACATCTTGAAATTAGATGTTATGAACTGCAAGGGTAGCCTGTATTATCTATAAACAAATAATTGTGTTTAATTTCATTATATAAAACATGGCTGCAGCACTGAGGATGGCAAACTCCACTAGTATTTTTCACAGGTGACAATTCAAACTACAATTTCATCACAGCCTTCGCAGTGCAAAATCGTCGTGTAAAAGGGGTAGGATTGAACAAACACATCATTATTGTTTCAGCTGGAAAACCCGGGAGAAACCAAAGCCTCTTTGTTTTGCACCACATCCATGATAGTCCTTGGCAGGAATGTCCCATCAAGGCACAACCTCTTTCAGCCAAACAGAAAAATTTAAGGGGACTATTTTAGAATCCATGTTTTTACATACAACCCCTCCATTTATTACGCTCAGGAATGCCATCTTCCCACTTGGAACACCCCTATCTGTTTAACTTGCTGCCTGCAGGGAGGAAGTAAAGTTGAGAGAAGCCTTCCAGACAGGCAGCTGGGGAATCACAGCTGGGCTGCAGGTGAGGCAGAACCAAGGTGCTCTGTCACCACTGAGCCACTGCTGTCGGCATGGCTCTTGTCAGTGCTGCTTTCTGCTGGGAACCAGCAAGCCAAAATATTCCATTTCAGTGCTTCTGGAAAAATATAATGTCAATCTTAGAATCAAACTTGGGACAGAAAAATCACCAAACTAAATTTCTTTGTTGACCTGAAATTTTGTGGGATTTTCTTTTATTTTTTTTTTGCTGACGATTGATTGGTGATTGCATGAGTGCACCAAAATCAAGGATTATCATACTCTTACTACCTTCAATACAAAAAGTTAGTCTTTACCAGAGAGATTACAATCTCATCTGCAAGAATATATAAGGAAACAGTAAATATTTTGTCATTGTGTTTCCTGTTTTAAATCCCCAGTCATCTCTGCAGCACATCATCTGTCACAAGCAACCCATGAATAGGATAAAAAAAGCATGTTCTAATCTAATAAAGCAAATCGATTAAAAAAAGAAAGCACAACTTGAAATGAAAAAATGTGTTCTTTGGTAACAGTTGCTCATATACACCTGCTTTTTCTCAGATTCACTTTCCTTTTAATCAGCAGGAGGCTTACATGCATGGTTTAGCTGATAAAGTAAATGTCATTTGTCAAAAAATTTACTAGTGACTTGCCAGACACAAAACATCAAAGCTGAACTGTGGAAAACTCCTACATGATTTCCGTTTCCAGATATATCACCTCAAATACACAGATTTCACAGTTTTGCATTAAGGATTGAAAAACAGATGAATCTGGGCTATAACAGCAGCAGCTCCCATAGATGCAGAGGGTACCAGGGAAGTTCAAAGTCATTGGGTTCCGAATCACATATTTCCTTTACTTAAAGATTTCATTGTAACCTGTTTTATTTCCTTCTTCTTCTTGTTTCTTTTCTTCACCTTGCTTTTAAACAGCCTTTCTGGTTGTCCAATTGCTGCAGCTGAAAAGTTGGCAATGTCCCAGGAAAAGAACCAGCTCGAGTCTCCAAAACCTGGGCAGTGCCATGATCAGACTCACAGGTAGGAGCTCTTACAAAGTATTCTCTTCAAAGTGCTTCTTCACAAACACTGTTGAATTATCCTTGGGTCTTTCCTCCATTTCAGTTTTCAGCTACAGGGGTAACTTGGTTTTTTCCAAGACATGTGTTTTGAAAAGCAATCAAATATATTCTACCAAATCTTACTTCAACACAAACAGCCTTATGAATGCTCTCAAATGTCTTTCTCCTGTAAACCAAATCTCCTGTCTTGCTGAAATGTTTTAAGCAAATTTCAAGAACTGTTCCTTTGTTACAATATTTTGACTGCTGGAACTTGATTGAAGATCTCTTTGACCTTAGTGCACTCTCAGCAGCTCAGTCCTCATCTATTTTGCGATTCTTTTCAGAGGATTTTTTCAGTGATCCAGTAAGTATCATGCTATCTGAAAGGGCTGAGAACTCTTCTCATTCTGGTTCCCCACCACTGAATAATCCATATTTTGAGGGTGGTTTTTTTTTTTTTTTTAATTTTAAGTTTATTGGTTTAATTAGTTTAATTTATTTTTTATACAATGGCATCAAAAAGGAGAAACATTTTTTATTGCAATTGTATTTTGTTTGAGAGTTATATGGACCCTACAGACGTGCATAATTTGCACATCATTGGCACCATGACCATTACAACCTATTATATTCAGGTCTATTTGGGGACACTTTAATTTGTGGATTATTGACATGATCAGCTCTAATGGTTCCTTCAGAGCCATTACAGAATATTATGTCCATGTGTCTGCCAACTGCACGTGCCTTAACTCTACATATGAAAAGTCCTTAGGAAATTACTAAAGACAAGTAGTTACTGAACAGTAACTAAATGGAATAACACCCTATAAATCATTTGTTCCTCCCAAATAACAGAAGCAATTATTTCGGATCATCTTATATTATATTTATACCATACTCATTCATGGTAAAGTGAGAACAATAGTGATCCATAAAACTACAAGTCCTTTGACCAGCAAAAATCCAAGCAGTTTTTAGAAATACAGGAAGAACCATACTACAGTGGAAAACTAGAAGTAAGTATCTTTCTTGTAAATAGTCTAGAGAATACTAGATTTTTTTTTTTTTTTAATGTCCTCAGCTTTGAGCTTATGTGAAGTCAAAGTACCCTTTGACTACTAGGTCAGCCTCCGTATTTATGTTATTTATTTCTTGTATACACCTACCAGTAAGATTTACATATGATGACAGCATACTTTCTCATACTGAGATGCAGCTGTATCCTATTTTTCAAGACAAGGTTATTTCAAGATATTCTTGCCCTTCTTATTCATTCTTTTCCTTCTCTCTGCAGGACAAATGTAGCAAAGCAGCCTGAGGTATCTCAGTACAATTACAGAACTTCACAGCCAGTCACCTCCTCCAGAGCCACCCTGGCGAAAGAACAGGAGAAGTTTGGGAAAGTACCATTTGATTATGCCAGCTTTGATGCACAAGTCTTTGGCAAACGCACAACAGCACCTGTGGCACAAGGACGAAAGACACCCCAGTTCCTTGAATGTAAGTTTGAAATGCCGTTATCTCCTGGAAAATGGGCAAAATATCAATGACTACTTCTTGTTGTTGTTGTTTTTCTTTTTGCTTGTTGCTTTCAAACTTCTAGAATTCGAAACATCTTTGTAGGAAGAATCGTTAACCACTTGTGTCCAGAAAGCTAAATATAATTGCTGCTTTGCTAATATAGAATGCTAAATATCATCACTATGAGGTTTACTTTTTTGACGTTTCTTTTAAAAGCAATTACCAGGGCAAAAGAATAATAAAAAACACAAAAACCAGCATGGTTTTTGTCTGTTACCTTCTTTCTTGGATAAATTGTGATGTCTTTATGTGGTGGGATGTGGCTATGAGAAGTTTCATGGATTGTGTCTGCACAAGATGTAATGAATGGTAATACAGAGAAATCCAAGATAGGTTTTAAAGGCATTTCAGATACTGTTTAGATGCATCCATTCAGGTATTATTCCTCCTAGATGACCATGTGAATTGGATGCATTATTCTAGGCTTGGATTGAATTAGTTTTGATATCCCATATTTCTGTACTACATCATATTTGTGGTGCAGACATATCCAATGAATCAAATTGTTATCGAGATTCCTCTGCTTGCATCACTTACAGATTTGCTGAGGTACTACATTGTACAAATGTGGTACCACAGTGTGAACACTGATTATTTATTGCAGATGCTCTTCACAATCTGCATGGGAAACTTCAGCAAGACTCTGCCATTGTATTGACCATTATAAAATACTTTTTAGTTCAAAGAAGGAAAAGCTTCAGTTGCCATGAGGGAAATGGAAAAAAAAAATTAAAAAAGGGTTTCATTGTACCATTAGGTTCAGAAGAAAACAGATCCAAAGCAATGTGACAAAAGACTCTTTTGGTGTTTTGGGTTTTTTTTCATTTGTTTGTGACAAAAAACACAGTAAAGGAAAACAAAACCAGAAAACAAATTGCATTTCACTTATCCCTACAAAGGAGAACATTCATAGTAAGGTGAACAGAAAAGCAGAAATTTTTATATATATATATATACACACGCACTAATATAATAATATGCTATATTATATTTCTAATACTATACAGTATTATATATTTATAAAATGTGTATATTTATATAATTCTTTCTGTATGTATCTAAGTACACGCACACATATATATGTATGTTCGAAGGTATCTATGTGTTTGTGTATATTATGTATAAATACCCTATTTAAAATTGAAATTGAAAAGTAGCTATTTATCTGGCCTGGAAAATAGGCTTGTTCAAATGAAAGCAAATATGTGCATTGCCAGCTTCTTGGGTGGCAGATTTTTCCAATTTTGTTTGTAAAATGGAACATTCCCCATTAGCTGTCTCTTTGCACAGATGTATGTCTATTTCCCAGGTTCGTTTCAAGGAAAAAAAAATAAACATGATTGAAGTGTTTTTATACAAATGCAAATACATACATATGCAATTTATGTATAATGTATATCAGGGCTGAAGTTTACAGCCTGTTGTTCTTGCGAAGATTGCAGTGTGTAGCTATTATTATAATGGAAAGGTGAAAGCAAAAGAGCAGGTACTATGCAGATACACAAAAGTTGGCAATAAGAAGCTGATGATGTAGTGCCTGGTTCAGCATCCTATGTAAATATGTAGCTAGCCAAAAGCCCATCATTAGCCCTCTATGCACTTAGGGATTTTGCACTTATAAACTTGATTTGTTAAGAAAATATGCACCCTTCATAGCCTGTTTTTTTTTTCCTCTTTGCTCCCCCCCCCCCCCTTCTTTTTTTTTTTTTTTTTTTTTTTTTGGTTTTTTTTTTGTTTTTTTTGTTTTTTTTTGTTTAATCTTTTTTGTTGGCTAAGGGAAAATGCACTTTTTTGCTCTTCAAATATAATTTGAAGATAGCTGTAGTAACTGCTAAAAATGTAGATCCTCTTGCTTGTGCTACAGTTTTACAGCAGAGTAGATAAATCCTTTTTCATTTGCTCTGGAGAAAGGGAGAACGAATCATGAAGCTTTTATGTATTGCTCTACTGAGATGCTGCCAGTGCATAGGAAAACTGAATATGGCATTCAGCTACAGTCAGTGCACACGAGTGTTTCTCTTAGAACATCCCAAGTTTGAGGGAAGATGAGTTCTTCGATGTCTTGTGTAGGTCTTAGCATTAAAATGCACCAAGCCAAAGCTCTACATCCAAAGGGAACCAGAGCCTTGGGGCTCAGATCTTTGTGGAGTGAGCAGATGGCCATACACAGAAATGTTCTTGATCTATCTGGGTGTAGGCTGAGAAATTGGATTTTGCTGAGTTTATCTTCAGTGGACACTGTGAAAGCTACAGACAAAAGTGATTATTGCTTCCTAAGAGCTGAAATCATGGTGCTGTGTTTTCCCTGCAACAGTTAATGACACCTCAAAATCCAGAACAGAAAGAAGGGTTCTTTCTACCCATTTTAGATTAAGTGTTGCTGAGAGAGCAGAAAACAAAGAACCACACACACCACTTTTATCTGTGAAAGTGCTTTTCTGTTCACCTGTTATTTTTGCCTTCTCAACTGACCTCTTTATGCCTCATAAAACTGTGTATTAGCCCAAATGATAGCCAATACAAGTGAGCCAAGATCAGTTTTACTCTGAATTGTCATTGTCACTAATATTTTTAATTGATTACTGACTTAAATCTCTAATATTTTCCACAAAATCAAGACTAAATATTCCTAACAGGTAATGTTCTTTTCTGACTGCTCTGGTTCATTCAGGAGCCTGGTCTTGTTCTCCTTACTCACATAAGCAAAGCTATTTAAATAACAAACTTATTCATTTAAGTAGGGTAAGCAGTGTTGTTTTAGCTAAGGCTGGACAAGTCACTGTTGGTTTTGCACACAATAGAGCTCCAAGAGGAAGCCTTTATAAAGATACATTTACAATTGCATTTGCCCACCAGTGTTGTCAGGCCACAACAGATAACACACTAATGCTTGTTCAGCCTCTCCTTGGACATCATTGCTTTTAATGCCTGAGTAAAGAATGAGTAAAATCTGAGTAAAAGCCTCAGACACTTTGTTGAAAGATGTGTATTTGCCAGGTAAAAGTTAAATTATTGTGTTTTCTGAAACCGTTTTTTACAGCAAAGCCTTAGTGTTAATAGAAAATGGATTGTTTTAAATGTATTCTTTGAATATTTTAATGTGTGAAATTGTAGTCTGAGAAACAAAACTATTTAACGGGAAAAAAAAAAAAATCTCATACGTGCAATTGCTAATCAAATCTCTCTTCAACAGCAAAGCATTTTTCAAATCCAGTGAAATTTTCTAATCGACTGCCTAGTGCTAGCGCCCACACACAGAGCCCTTGCCATGCCAACTCTTATAGCTACGGTCAATGTAGTGAAGACACCCACATAGCAGCAGCTGCTGCTATCCTGAACCTTTCCACCCGCTGCAGGGAAGCAGCAGAGATCCTCTCCAACAAACCACAGAGTCTGTCTGCCAAGGTAGGGTAGTCCAAGAACCTGGAGGGTGTGCTAGCTACTGAACTGTGCGAATAAACTGTCTTTCATGTTAGTGACTGCATTAAATCCCCAAAAAGGAGGCTTCTGTTTGCATGCTCTTTTGAAGAGAGACAGAGGAAAAAAAAAAAAAATCAGTAATGTAGTGACCAGTTCTGATAAAAATAAATAAACAGCAGGAATGATGTGGTTAATTCTTTTCATAATTGAGGGCTAAATACAAGGGGGGGAGTTTTGTGGGAGGAAAAAAAGAAGGTTAGTTGAAATCCAGCAACAATCTGTGGTGGATAATGAGTGAGATCTGTTTAAAGAGGGAATTTTCCTCCCTCTGAAACCTGCCATAAGTGATCATTTTGAAGGCTGATTAAAAAAAAACATTAAAATCATCTGATTAATCAAGGTGATATTTTGTTAGCAATGGAACAAAACTACACCTATTGAGTCTGTCATGTTTGGAGCTCGTGACAGTTTGACAAGATGTTGGGAGGGAAATAACGACTTCGGTAAAATTCTCCTTTCTGCTGGCAAGAGAGGAGAATCAGGCCCACAGTGTTTGGAGATAGATAATTCGGGCAAGCCTGTCAGAATGGAAAGCTGCCTAATACCGTGGATGTTTGTGTGGCTTTCATGTTTTGGTTTCTGCTCTGCGTTTCCTCACAGATCTTTATGATTTACAAATGGTACCATGTGAGCTATGAGCCTTATTTTCTGTGCCATTACGTAGTATTATACTGCTGATGCAAACAGGCAAGATTTGTTTGCTGATGACTGTGGTTGTGGGAGAACTGTTGTTTATTATTTATATTAAAGTCACACATGCTCCACTGCCATGGGACTTTTGAAAGCTCTGGGTAGATGAGAGAGTGCCATGACAAAAATCTGAGAACACATCACTGGGGAGTGAAAAGAGGTGTATCTATGAAAACACAGAGTAGCAAGTGTGTTTCTGCTGTGGGAGTCTGTGTCATGATCTGTGCTCCAAAAGACAGATAATCTACTTGTCTGCAAGTCCGTGTCACTTTACCCTGTCTATTTTAGCACCAGGCTCATTCTGGCTAGAGGTGGCTTCAACAGCTGTTGGTCTGCAATTTGTTTGGGCCCTCATTCACCATCGCTAAGAGGTTAGCTATTGTTTGGTCAGAATAATTAATTTTACCAACAGCACACCTTCTTATGTATACCAGGCTTTGCCTTTGCAGGGTGGTATCTTCTACTTTTCTGACTTTGGTTTTTACTTGTGAAGTCTTGCATCTTGAAACCAATGTGGAGAGATGCCACAGGGTAGACTTTTAAGAGCGGTTCCACAGGCATCCCTTGTAACACCTTTTAACTCAGACACTATCTGCCTCAAAGATTGCTCACAGAACCTTTCCCAGATAACAGATCTCTCCCTGATGTCTGCTGCAAAAAAAGCTCCTTGCACCAGTCTTCAATAGAGACTTCTTCTAGCAGGGAAATGGAAACTGATGCCAATGGCTGGATTAAATTGCTGCCGCAGCCTTTGGCTGACCTCAGCAGTAGCCCTTTCATGCCAGAGGAGAGCAGTAAAGGGACCAGGCATAACCCAAAGATTTGTTCCTCCATACCTGCTTCACACTTGCCAAATCATGGGGAAGGTTTGAATGGAAGTGAACATAATAGTAATGACATGGAGGGACACTTGGGGCACATAGCTTACTCCCTTTTCATAGCCAGGAATCCAGCCTAAGAGAAAATCACCTGCATACCTTTCTATCTGCCTGCCTCCACTTTTGCCAGGCTTTCTGGAGGGCATACTGCTACAAAACATCTGACAGAAGAATCAGAATTAGCTTCTGGCCAGAACACAGGCAAGTAAGCCCCAAACAGATTTGGTGGCCAAAACCACTCAAACCCCTTTCTGTTTTATTTTGGCAATTTATTATTTTTATCATACAGGATTCAAACAAAAAATTGTGGAAATAAATCTCCAGGCTTTCTTCAATGAAAATACTTTCTTATTCTAAAATGTGAAGCAAAGAATAAGGCTATTTTTAAAGAGCTACTTATCAGTGTTTTCTGAGTTGTTTTGTGGCTGGTATTGGCCACAAAGTTAAAAGTTTAACTACTAGAATATCTTTAGTTGCTAAAGAAATCTCTGGACTTTTTTAGTGTTTGAACTCAAATAATGCATCATCAAGCAATGGATACAGAGTTAATGGTTTCCATTGTCTACTCTTGATAGCACACATACTAACCAGGTATGAAAATACCTGGGTGAGGTGGCTGTGTTCAGAGCCCTGTACCATCACACCTCTCAGCCCTGCCCTTGGCCACATTCCTTTGTGCCTGATTAGAATAGTTCATAGTTCAGCAGATCAAAGCTCCTGACTTGCAAAGGTGTCTGCTCTTACATGAGCACCAGGCAGCCTCCCATCAGTCTAAGCTATGACACTTTGCAGTTGGGAGGCAGCGTGGTGGTGGAGCAAGGACATGTGGAACTGCAGAAGATTTCCTGGACTGGCAGAAAATCCTTTGTAAGTCACACCCTTCTCAAAACGATACAAATATTGTGCTTTTAAGTTTCAAAAGCAGACCTTGGACTTCAAACATTTCAAGCAAGTGTCATTTTCTTGTATTCGCTCAAGGCATGCATATTGGCATCTGGTTTAAACAGGGGGGGGGAACACCAAATCGTTTGTTAGCACAAGTGTATCCCCAAATTGATTTTTTTTTTTTTCTTCTTCTTTCTGTCTCTCAAATTCCTTGGCCTCCAGAGTGGTGTCCACTTTTTAGTAAGAGTTGGATGTTTTACCTTGAAAGTTCACCAGTTTTCTGTAAATACAGATACTTCAATGAAAAAGGAATTTTTAATTTTTTTTTTTAATAGCACGGTTCCAAATGTCATTAGTTTAACTGACTTTAAAGTATATATTTCACACCCTCTACATAGCGGTCCAAAAGGGAGAGTCCAAAACAAAACAAGAAAGAAAAAGTATAGCAAGGGTAGAGAAATCATCACATTACACATTAACAGTACCATTCCAAAGACACCTAATGTACAAAGCTGATCTGCCAGATATCTCAAGATAAAAATGATTAATTTATAAATTAAGCAATTTAAAGAATAAATTTGTCTTTAAATGAGCAGTAAAGTGAATCCTAAGCTTTCTCCCTGAATTATGTATCAGCTGCATACAAAATACTAAGATCATCAGAGATACTTTGATGATACTGTTTTCAAATCATTCATCCTCCACCTGGGACTGCAGTGAACTGTTTCCCTGAATACAACTCTGATCAGTCATTCCCATGTGCTCAGTACCCCAAACCATCTCCTGAAGTCAATGGAAGGTCTCCTGGAAGATTTATCCTGCAGTTTGTAGCACAGTGCAAGAGTCTACCTCATCAGAACATCCAGGGATCTTCCCTGTTTGCAGCCCTCCCCACACTCACATCTCACAGAGGTAGCTGCGAGCAATACAGTTTATCCATATCCTCATCACTACTGCTTGCCAAATATTTTGTTGACTGTTTTGGTGTTTTGCCCACCTGTTTAGACAAAATGGCATATGCACACTATGCCTTGAAAGAAAACAAAAAATGACACTTGCTAAAAACGTTTAAAGTTCATATTCTGTTTTTGAACAAAATTATGTCATCTCTTCATTCTTGGATATTGATGATGGTGATAATTACATCAATTATTTCAACAATGTAGTTAGTACTCAGCACGTTTGTCAGGCAGTCCTTTACTCCAAATACCTTAAAACCTCAATGCAGGATGAAAAATCAGCCAAGAATATCACTAGGTACCATCCTGTTATACTGCTGTGCATATTGCTCCTTGAGTAGATTCTTGGCTAGCTTTTTTTAATTTATGAATTGCTTTGGGCTGAAATTGTGACTTGATTTTTGTCTCAGGTGTTGCTGGGCAGCTACAAGTGTTCTTATTTTGACAGGAATTAGTTTTTTAATTTGCTGCAGAAGGACTCAATTGCTTAAATTTGTGTCTGAAGAATTGAGAACCAGGTGTATATGTTTTTATGGGCTGGAAATAGAAAAGATTGAGTTCTTTAAGATGAAGTTGCATTAAGAATGGCATTCATACACATGGCAAGATGCTAGTTTTCAGAGTTGCTTCTGATATCAGAACTGAAGAGCTCTTTTGAGTTTTCCAAACCAGACTGAACAGCTTCTGGGAATACAAAATCATTGCTGATGTTTTTTCTTTGGACTTACTTAGTATTAAGTTGTATGGCTGATGTCAACCAAAGAATACATAAAGCTCTTTATATGTAATGATACAATCTCCCTAAGGTCACAGGTTTGAAATAAGATTCACGCAGGCACAATAACAATAATTCACTCTTTTTGATCCAGCTATGAGATAAAGCTTAACTTGTTATCGGAGACACACTACAGAGTATTAAATGTTGTGAGTGATCAGATGGACCAAAAGAGTATGAAAAAAGTGCAGGAGTAATTTATCACGAAAATCAACATCCTTTATTGTCCTAGTAGATGTCATTCAGTTCTAAGGACAAGACTTAATAATGTACTAGAAAATATTCTGTAGTATTTATGTCATAAAATAAAGCAGGCTGAAAAAGCTTGACTTTAAAGTAAAAAGCATTTGAAGAGGATAGAGAGCATTTTTTTGTTTACATATTTATGTTAGTCTTCATTTTAGATAGATATTCATAGTAGAGTGCTACTTCTACCTTATATTTTCACTGAATAGATCCTGGAATAAAGAAAATATTCTTCAGTCATTTTTCTCTCATTTTTTTTTTATTCTGGAATCCTTTTTCCAGCTGTTTATAAAACCTGTGGGTGTGATCATAGTGCCACTGATGTGGGAGTAGATAAGGAATAACTTGAATTTAATTACCCTGTGTATCTTCCCACCCTCATGGATCTTTCTTCATTGCTTCAGTGGATTTTTTCCTGATTTACACCAGCGCAAAAGTAAATGTGAAGATCAAAATCAGGGTCCAAAGATTTACACAGCTGCAAACTAATACAAGTTAGGAAATAATAGGATGCATTTGCATCTTTATTTTGCTTACATTTTCAAGGAAGAACCAGAACAGTTTACATTGTTTTGGTAGCCGTATTTTAAATTATGTGATGATAAATGGATAAATATAGGCCTGTTCACACATGCACTGGAGTTGACAGTAATAAGATCTTGCCTTCACTGAGGAGAGCGCAGCCTTTACAAGTCTGAGCGAAGCATAGTAAGTGCCATTTTCTGTCAGCGTGTCATAGCACTGCTCTAGCATTTTTTTGCCATTTGCCATTTCTGTCTTTTTAGTTCCATTTTAAAATTAATGTAAAAATAAATGTGGTAAAACAAGCAAAGGAGACATATTGAGAGGAGGGTAGGATGAGAGTAGGAATGAAAACCGGAGCGGTATCTCTGACTGTCCTCTCTTTCTGCTCAGCCATTTGGAGTTCGCTACAAAGGCAGCAAAGTGATAGCTCTTTTATACCATTCCAAATAAAAAGCCATGCTATAAACGTGTGATCCATCCTGCGATGGGCAAAACGGGATTTTTTTTTTCCATGACTATATTTAATTGTTGTGGGCATCTGTGAGCTCACTTAAACCCCATCTGTACACTGCTTCACAAACACAAAACCCAGCCTTCCCTGATCAGAATTAGGTGCACGTTGGACAACCAAACTTCTCCATGATTTCAGGGAAGTGCTAAGGAAGCTTTAAACACCCCACACTAGTAAATGTTCTGCTTATCAGCCAGAGCTTCTTGTTGCAGCTAATAGTATCTGTTTCTCACAGACGACACATTTCCTGATATTTTTCTACGTCCAGTTTCATCGAGGAGAGGACCTTGATTGTTTTTGGTCCTTTTTGTTGTCGTTCTTGCCTTCTGAGTAGTTGATATTTTGTCAGTGACAGAGAATCTGCACTATTTATGGCTTTTGCACTATAAAACTACTGCAGCCCAGTCACATGGCTTCCTTTCCTAAGCCATCTGTCACAGAGGTCTGGAATTTTATGTGAATGTTGGTTGTGCAGACTTAACCCAAGTTTTTTTTATTATGAAAAATGTCAGCAACTACAATATTTAGCATTTTACTTTACATTGGTCATTAAACTTGATTACTGTAGCTCTGTTTCATTGCTACAGTTACATATCAACTGTGAAGCCAAAAAACACTGGGGTGATCATGGCAGAGAGATATTGTCAGATCCTGGAGTGTGCGCTTGGCACTTAGATAGTTAATATCTTGGATTTTTGTAACTAAGGTTTATTAATGCTGGTATAAAAATGTATTTGATATTATACAGATGGCATAAGATGTTGTGGTTACTAAGTTATTATCCAGGATAAGCTGCACTGTCAAATTCAGGGCTTAAAACTATCACAGGAGATTAAACTATTTACTAAAAAGGGGCAGAAAGATATAACCAAAGCGTCTTAGTATGAACATATTAGAAGTGTATTTACTTCCCATAAATATAATAAAACATCTCTCTCTTTAAGCTGTATGATTGAAAACGTGAACTTTGCAAGCAGCAGAGGTGCCCGAGTTCCTGGAGCGGGAGTGAGCAGATGGCCGGGTAGTGCTGCAGCCTAGGTGGGCCCACGGGTGCACAGTGGAGTCGGGCTGTCGGAGGGAGGAGACAGCATTAGGCCTTACATTTTCGTCTTCTACCAACATTTCCCTTCTGATTAAAGAAAGATGTCATGGGGCACATCTTATCTTAAAATGAGTCGTCACTGGCAGAGGTAGAAGACAAGGCTGCGTGAAGGAAGCTTGGGACAGCCATGCCACGCTTTCAGCGAGAATTGCACAAAGAATTTCTTCACTTTCAGGAAGAATTTCCCATTTCTCTATAGCTGATTTTAAGATCCTCAAACAAGGATAAGTTTCTCTGCCCTCTTTAACCATTAAATGGTTTATTAATCAAGCTCCAGCAATAGTCCATGGGAAGAAAGAGAAAGGGAATCTTCCTGCTGATGTTTCTTTCACCCCTTCTAAGGTCTAAGAAGACCTTAGAGACCTCTTAGAAGACCTAAGAAGACCTCTAAGAAGACCTTAGAGGTCTAAGGAAGACAGAAGACCTTTCCCCTAGTCATACCAGTCTCTTTCCCGTTTACAGTAGAGTGTGTAAGGGATGCGCTTATGCTACTGGTTTACTTTTATATTATTAGAGGTAGGAAGTCTCAGTCTGGGTTTATATGACTGTCTCCTACAGTTACACGGCACCTAACATATCTAGTCCCAAGTTCCCAAGTGGTATCTGAGCTTTGTGGTGATGCAAATAAAAAATTAGTAGTGAAGTAAATAACAGGAAGATGCAGAGCAGTGTTAATTACAACAATCTACACAACAGATCTCTGATATTTATCTCTATAGTCTTTGAATGTTTTCCGTCTTATTCAGGGCAACACACAGAACTAGACTACCAAGTGCTCCTCCACAAGCCACCTCTTTCATCTCTTCCCCTACCTGATTTGATAGCAAGGACTAGTCTTATCCCTACATATGCAAAATGTCAATATGCAATGTTGCATATTTAGCATGAGGAGAATTTTTTTGTTGCTTCCATTAGTAAGTTGTACTTTCAGGACCTTTTCATCATTCCAAGAAGAGTAATTTGTACTCATTTCCTTTGGTCAGAGAGGGTAAGGCAGAACAGTGAGCTTTCCTTCCCTTGTTCTACAGCTGAGCAGCACTTGCCCCTTCTTGGGAGCAGGAGGTACTCTCAAAGTTTCTCCCAGCCTGGAAAGAGAAGTTGGGTCTCTCCCCAAACTGCATACAACCCTGCAGTCAGAGCCTGCTCTTTGCTAGGTAGCAAAGGCTTTTCTAACTCATGCTGAAGGTCTCCATCAGGCAGAACCTCCTAAAGATCTTCCTGTGGCTCCCAGGCTAGTGGTCTCCATGCAGATCTGTGCCCTAGTGGCCTAGTCAAACTATGATTAAGGCAATATGTGATTTAGAGTGTTTTACAAAACCCTAGTGAAAATTTCTCCTACTGTGCTCCTTTTAGGGATATTTCTTCCCCCCTCCTTCTCTCCCCCATGATACAGATGTTATAATATTTCCGGGGTGTGGGGGGAAGGGAGAATGTGTAAGAGTAATGCTGTCAATGACCTAAACAATGCATTAATGCTTTTAACTGTGAATTGGGGTCATAGTTCCCTATAAGAGTGAAAAGATCAAGAAGATTTAAAGCTAAACTTTTTTTAAATAAAACTAGATTTAGTATAGGTTATGGTTTAGAGGCATCTTATTTAAATTCTACTTACTCTGTTTAAGCTGAGATGCAGGGATACAATTACTGAAGCTACTCTTAAGTCTGCCTAAGAGTTGGACATTAACTGATATAAATCGAAAAGCTGGTTTTAGATTCAGATAAATTTAAATAAAAGCGTGCCTTTATATTTATCCTTTAAAAGCACCACATGGTTATATTGCAGCCTCACCATGTCCATATCTAAACATGTCTTTGTTTCCTGTTGCATGTCAGGGAGCTGAGATAGAAGTGGATGAAAATGGCACTCTGGATTTGAGCATGAAAAAGAACCGAAGCCAAGACAAAGTTATGCCTCTCACTTCTTCCAGCACAGCACTTCCCACTCCTTCCTCTTCTCCTTTCAAAACAAGCAGCATCCTGGTAAATGCAGCCTTCTACCAGGCTCTTTGTGAACAGGAAGGCTGGGATACACCAATCAACTACAGCAAGACCCATGTCAGGAAAGAAGAAGAAAAAGAGGTATTTTTTCAGTTTCTGAATGACTTTTCCCTTGGATGAGTGGGCATCTGGTGGTCTTTAGGATGATCAATCTAGTGCAGTTTGAAGGGAATCAGTTTCCACAGGTAGAGGCTTGTGAACATTGAGTTGGCTTTAATGCCTTCTCAGATGTGGCATAAAAAAATCACTACTCACTTAGAAAATCCTTCCTTTCAGAGCCTACTTGTGAATGTCTGTAAGTCTCTAAGATAAGGAAATCAAAGGTATCCACCATTAGAGACTGCTTTCTAAATTTTGTTCCTAATGGCTCAATCCTGTAGCACATACACTGAAATGACCCAGGGATCACTCAGAAAAATACCACAGTAAACCAAAACCAAATCAAGGTAGTTTTTCTTATGCTGAAACAAATTTTTTTTTTTTCCCACACTATTTATAATTCTAGATAACTCATTATCTAAGCATTTAAACACATGTTTAGAACCTTACTGCAATATTATTTCAGTGGAAAAATTTTTTATTTAACATACCTGAAGATTTCTTCACTCTGCCAGTGAGTCTTAGATCCCACAATGAGTCCAGTAGTCCAGAAGCCAGCCTGAGAGCACAAATTCAGAAATACAAAATCATTAGGAAATCCCAAAGGATTTAGTTACATCAACTAGCACAAGATGATAAGTACAAAATTTCCACCAATTGTGATATGTTTTATCCCATAAGGAAATAGCATAGAAAAACTAGATAGAGGTGTCAACCTGTCTTAAGAATTGTAAAAGCCCAGACTTGAAAATTCAGTGGCAGGAAAAAAGGCGAGCAACTAAAGTTTTAGCAAATATATTTATTTATCAACTTTACAACTTTTACAGCCAATCTTCTAGACTGTCACTTCCAAGCTGAGAATTTGTTTTTCATTCTGTTTTGCTCTTTCTTTCTGTCCTATCTCAGCATGGTCTTCTCTCTTTATAGTTCTTTTCTTTCGCTGGCAAGGTTGGTTTTACTTTTTTTCCCTTGAGCCTGTTGCTTGTATTTTTCTTAAATCAGGAAAGAACCAGCAGCACCTTTAAAGATTAATTAGATAAAATCTTGGTGTCCTGGTTTGAGCTGGAATAGAATTAATTCTGTTCAGTGTTTTTTTGCTTCTCAGCTCAGTCTCTTCTAAGTAGCTGTATTTTCTGAAGTTAATGTCAGATTTTTGCAGACAGTCTCAGCTTCTGGCAGCGATAGCGCTCCGTGGTGGGAGTTACTGCCAAGGAGCGGTGTGTGCGGAAAGGCTCTGGCTTGTACTTGCTCCTGTGCAGACCAAGGTCACTGCCCAACCTCCAGTGCCACAGTGGGGGTGCAGAAAGGAAAAGGTGGCACCTGGGGGGAGGAGCAGCCAGGACAGAGGACCCCAAACTGGCCAACAAGGGATTCCAGCCCATAGACGGCAGATTCAGTATAAAGCTGAGGGTCAAAATCTCTTCTTCAGTGGCTGGCCCAGCCCTAAACCTTGACACTTAGTAACTGACCAAGTGATAGTTTTCTGAAACAGAACACAAGATGTCCCAATTTGGTGTTCTGACTCAGCTTCATATACGTCTCCTTCCTATTTGTTTTTATATATCAAATTATAGCACTTGAACACTATTACAAAATTTTCTTCAACAATCAAAACTGGCACTTAAGAAGACGTAGAGAGGTGTAAATCTACTTAGGGCTAAGGTTAGGGGATCCAAGCCCCTAATTCCAATATTACTAGGAAATAAAAGATAAAAGAAATTCAGTCACGTGAGGAAAAGAAATCTGTCCACCAGTGAGTAGAGACCTGCCGTAATGAGACCACTGAGACAGTTCGTGCCAGAGTGTATCATTTCTTGGAGGCTGAGTTGTCTTGAAGAGCACTTTCTGGTCACCTCAGTGGAGATGATGATGCTCCTTCCCTCATCAAGGAGAGCACGATCCCTGTATCAGGGTTTTGGAGCAAGTTTGACACTAGGTGGTAAGCTGAGGTTTTAGGCTCTTCCCCATTCATGCCACATAATGAGTAAGCACACCCAGATTTGAGAGAACCACCTTGCTGCAGGGGATCAGTTGGTGTCACAGATTTGGCAGGGGCCAGTTCTGCTGCTCCTCCTCCCTGCTGCCACCACAGCTCAGCAAGAGCTATGGCAGGAGCACCTCCACATTCCCCCCCAGTCCTTGCTAAACTTTCAGAAGGCTGCAATGGGTGAATGGCTGTTTCCATCTCCCTTACTGGCACAGGGAGCTGGAAGCATCAGCACGCTACCCAACAGGACACAAAGGTCTGTGCTCAAGCACTCTTGCCCCTTGTGCTCAGTGTTTTGACACTCTGTGGTTTGTCCCTAACCAAGGATCTGGCCCCAGACCTCTGCTGTGAGCTTTTGTGATCCTAGGGAATGTTGACATGTCCAGTGAGGGCCAGAGGCTCTGTTTTGCAAATAAGACTGGCAGTTATCCTCATGCAAAGAAAATGACTGATTATATCTATTTCTAATTCATTGTTATCTGGTTCATATGCACAACAGTTGCTTAATTTTGGTGGTAATTTCCAGAAAATATTGTCTCTCTCTCTCTCAGTGAAATAGCCTGTCCAGATGCCCCCTTAAAAAAAAAATTCTGAATTTGGAAAAAGCTCAAAATCTCTCCAAAGGAAAGCGTTGAGAAATAACTAGAGCTGTCAGTTAGTTCAACTGTCAGTTCTCCAAAGATTTCAGGGCTTAAAAATGTTAAAAGTGCCAGATGCTATTATCTGTTATTCATGTTACCATTATGTTCTGGTCTTTGCTGAAATCAATATAAACTTCCATCTGTACATTAATGGAGTTTCATTGCTTGCTTGCTTTCTGTAGTGTGCACGCGTGAATACACACATGCTCTTTGCAGAGAATAGTCATGTTTGGACTGATTGGGCTGGTTCAGATTTTCCTTTTAGTCTGGAATTCTTCATAATTTTAATAGCACTTAGTCACAAATCCATTCAAATGGGAAAGGAAAAATTATACATGAAAAGGTTGGCCTTGACTAGCCCCAACGATCATCATCTAAAGGACCAAAAAGTGGGAACTGCTAAAAGTATTTTTCCAAAGGATTACCTCTCTCTCTAAAGCCATATCACATTTTTCCTTTTTCAAAATAGCAGCTCCTGCTGCTCCCTCCCCCTTGATTCACTATGAAATTGTAGGTATTTGTGTCTGTATGTGTGTTTATAGCTGTCAGTTTGAAAAAAACACAAATCTTAATACATCAATGAAGGAAATTCATTATTAAGATTTGAAAAAAAATAATTTCAAAGACAGAAAATGAAAATATTGCAATTCTAAACCCTCTAGCATTCTAGTACCCTCATGTCAGCCTTCATCTTGTAATCTTATTTTCAGTATATGAAGCATCATCAAATGAAGCTGTGAACTGTAATAGTGCAGTATTTTGTCAAGCCTTGATATGTTATTCTTGATCAGTCCTCTCTGTGCAGCAGGCATCAGACAGTGACATGATGAATAACTCACACAAGTTTCTGGTCCATCACCAGCAAAAGATGAAGAGATATCTTTCATTTGAGAAAAAGAACAGAAGCTAGGTATGAAAATAGTTATAAACCCTGCAGCACAATCAGTTGCAGCCAGTCTTCTTTGCTGCAGGTGCGTCCCAAGGTATGCTACACAGTTCAGGAACCCAGTGGAGAGTCAGTATGGTCTTTCTACCACCCTCTACTCCAAGCTTCTCTCAGTTGGACCTTTGACAAGAGGTGGAGGAGGCTGATGTGTGCCTGGCCTTGATACATAGCTAGGATCCAGGCAAGGCATGCAGTAATTTTTTTGAAACTCAATATTGATCCTCAGTTCAGTGGTACAGATATATCTATCAAAGTTAGTTGATAAGAAACTGATAAGCCAGTCTTCTTCAATGTCCACCACATTAAGTGGAAACCACTTTACCTGTGTTTTTTGAAAGTTCTTATTTTGACATTTGACCCCTTCCATCTGGCAACAGAGTGGCATTTTGTCATTTCTTTCGAGAGCTTTTGATTTTACAGTGACTAACACCGGTGACGATTCCTGTAGGAATTACTTTTATGAGTATATAAGAAAGGCAGGGCAGTGTTTGTGGACAGAGAAAGTCAGGAACTCAAATTCCCATTCTGCAGATTGCAGTGTCAAAAACACCCCCATATGCCACTGGAACCAGAATTTAACACAGTGCTGGAAAACAGTCTTTGAGGTTTCTTGAATATTGAACAAAGCTGGCATTCATTTTTCCACTTTTTGGGGTTTTTTTTAAATTTTGTTTTGTAGTTTAGTTTCTATGCTTGGAGGACTTTCAAATGTTTACTATTACCATTTTAACAATATCAATCATTGTCTTTAATTTTCTGTATTAATCCTTACTTTAAGTTTTCCTTTAGAGATACAATTCAGAAAGGCTGAAATAAATCAAGGGGGTTTATTATTTAAAATAACTACTCGATAATTACTATGAAGGAGTGTTTAGAAAAGCTGAATATATGTATTTTTGCTTTCTATATTTGTAACAGATGAGATTAATCTCAAACAAACCAACCCCACAAATGTAGTTGCAAAAATCAGTAGTAATTGATATAGCAATAATATGGCATGGCTTCTATATGTATGTGTAGTGTGAGTTTCTGTAGGCAGTAGGTAGCCAGTACCCGAAAGCAGAAGGAAGTCATATTGAAGATCCAATCCTCAAACAGGCAAAGATGAGCTGCCAGAATTGAGGACCATATGGAAGCTTTATCAGAAGAAACACCCCCGCAGAGCTTACAAGTCCCATTAGGCAGAATCTCCATTTTCAGTCCAGATTCTCCTCAGCACTCCTCTCTGTGTTAACAGCTCTGCAGACATCCTTGTCCCTTTGTCCTGGCACGTTCATCATCTGCACAAGCCCAGAGCACCTATGGCACCAGCCCCATGAGTTTAACAGGAGCTGGGAGCTTCTCCTCTCAAACATGGGAACCAGTGTCTGCTCTTACAGATAGTAACCTCTCGGTGATACCTACCTGAGTTTGGGAATGGAGTCCCCAGACCACATGAAGTCCCAGAAGGGATTAATAGAGATTTGATAATTGATGCTATGGACTTTGGAGACTTCTTGAATGATACAATATCCACAGAGCGTCCCTCCAGAAAGGAAATACTTATCCTTCCTAAAAATAATAACTGAAGGCATTAATTCTCCAAATAGTATAAACCAAGATATTTTGAATGCATCAAAGAAGCTTTTTCAGAAAATAAAAATGTAAGTTCCTTTCAGGACTCCAGATATCCAAAATGCCTTCCCAAGGAAGCGAGTACATGAGTACCATGGATGTCCATATCACCCATCAAACAGCAGTGTAGCAATGATGATTTAAATCTGTAAATAGTAGAAATCAACTACTCTTTGCATCCTGCTACTAAGAAAACCTCAAAGTGGTTTTGTTCTTATGATTTTTACTTTAACAAGACTCTGCTTTCTGAATAAGATAACAAGTCATTCCATTCTACAAATCTAAAAAGCTTTGCATTTACATCTGTTTATGTACAAGATTTAGGGTTGCAATTTTACAATTCACTGTGCAGTGGTACTCACTTCAACTGTTTACAAAGCTCAGTGATGTAGTTGCACAGAAGAAATAAGCAGATACGTGCAGAATCTTGTTGGGCTCTGTAAACTGCTTTTATTTTCTATGTGTATTTTAGTTTGGCCTTTATCACCATTGTATAGATCTAAGTCAAATTTCCTCTATTTACAGCTTAAAACAGCATCCACCTTCAGAAATACTTTCACAAATATACACTTCAACATTTTTAAAAGGCTACCTATGTGATCCTGAAATTATGACGTACTAAACTTTCTTCATCTGTCTCCATCATTTCTTAAGACTTTTCTTTTTTGATTTCCAAGAGATTTCTCTTTTTGCCACAGCAAGTTATTTGCTGAATATATGACAGGCCTTGAAAAGAGAAACCTTTTGTCACTTTCTCTTCTAACATTTCAGAAAGATCCAGTGAGCTCTCCAGAAAACATGGAGGAAAAGAAGTATCCAGGAGATGTCTCCATACCAAGTCCTAAACCCAAGCTTCATTCAAGAGATCTCAAAAAGGAACTCATCACGTGAGTCACAAAAAACACCACATTTTCCTCTGCCCTTCTAAAGACTAACTATGGCATTGTTCTGAGTGCTGGTTTGGAGTGGTTTTGCAGGAGCTGAGCAGGAACACTTGTGTGCCAGCTCACTGCAGGTAGTTAGCTCTCTGTTGTGTCTCTGCAACTGGGTAGATGTGATGTCTGGAGCTGAAACAAGCTAGGGTAGGCTTGGAGGTCTGGAGAGATTCATGACCAATGGTATACTAGGTATCAATCCTTTTTCCTCAGGTAGGTAACAAATTGACAACACCTCTTACAAAATGCGTAGTTTTGTATTGTGCTACAGATTGGCTGTGATAGTGTTTACATAGTTAAATAAACTTTATTTGGGCAATCATCATTATAGATCCGCTGCTGAGAGTTTGAGGAGAAGTTCTAGGGATTTCTCAGATGGGAAACATGCAAAGTTAGTAAAAAGATAAAACACAAGACAGAAGCTGCCCCAGAGTTTTCCAGCCTTCCAAGAATCTATGTTTAAGTTTTTCATCTGCTTTCTTCAAAGGAGAGTCAGTTACTGTGTCCCACTGAAAATCCAGTGGAGAGAAAACAAGAGTGGAAAATCCAGTCTGTGAGAACAGGCTAATACTCTCTTTTCCCAAGTACAGAGACTCACTTGCTCTGTCTTAAGCTCCAGAACTTTACCGTATAAAACTGCAAAGAAAGCAGGATAACTTTGTTAAATCTTTGCTTGAATGCAACAGCTTGTTTCACTTCAGAATCCTTCCAGTAAAATCGTCCCAATCAGCTCATAACACAAGTCACTTTGTAAACCCATCTAGGCACTTCACAAAACCCCTTCGAATTCGCGTTAACACCATGTTGGTATCAACAGAATGTTTTCACTGTCATAGTCAACTAGGAGTTAGCAATCATTTGTACCACTTTTCTTTCTGTCCCAAACCAGAGTAGATAGACACTGTGTATCACTTAGCCCAGAATATATCACTGCAAGGCTCATCCATAAATAAATGAGCCACATCTCGTCACCTTGTGTCCTGCTCCCCAGACACAGTGGCACTGAATCAGTTAGATCTGCCTCTGTCTCTAGAAATTACATTTCCCTGGGGCGAGCTGCTGTGAAGAGTGATTCTTTTCCCTCATGTCGTGCAGTCTGCATGTTGTCTGCTTTCCACGTTATATCTGCAGTTGAGTTCATGACCTAAATTGCTACAGGTCAGGTTTGTTTTGCCTCTTCTAAAACAAATGCATACAAAAATCACTGAGAGTTTATTTGCTGAAGACTAATGGCTTTTCTTTTGTAATATTTATTCCTTTGTCATATTGACCTGTTTTGAGATGTCTGTAAAATACTTTCCTAATCTCCTAAATAATAATTTCCAGAGTCTTTACAAGGGCAATGATCAGCTTACAGTGGTTTTACTGTAGTATTTTCAGACAGTGAGTAGAAACAGGCATCTCAAATTTAACTGTCCAGAAAATTAAATAAGAAATAGTTTAAATTTCTCAAAAGAGTCTATAGGTAATATAAGGAACAGACTACACTTCTGTGATCCCATTTAGCCCAGAACTTGTACAGAACAATTCAATACAGGTGGCTCCATCATGAGGAAGTTTTTAAAATGGCATATGCACTTGCAGAAAACATTTCTGACATAGCTCAATTGCAGCAAACTAATTTATAAATACCACTTCCTAGCATGTGCTTGCTATTTTCTCATGTTAATTCTCTTGCCCATAATTGCACTGCTCAGGTTAAACTGGGCTGTGAAAATGTCTTCCTAAGGCTTCTTCACAGATTTGAAAAAGCCCCTAGCACGCTGCCAGCTCAGAGAAAATATCTGGGTGAGGATCTCGAGTGCTCCTTACTCATTACTACAGGTCACCAGCTGAAAGTTTTTGTACAGTTTCTGCTTGTCCTTCTTATCCATTGGTCCAGTGAAAGAAGACTGGACGCTTTATAAGGTGACTCTGAAGGGTCAGTGTTAGTGTTGTAAAATACTGTAGAAAGGTACGATTAATTCACTTACTCCTCCCCCTCCATGCATAAATTGCATTTCTTGATATCTTTGCCCTTTTGCAGAGGACTGTATCCCAATTTGGTAAATGAACTCAGTGATGAAGCAGGGCTGAGGGAAAACAGAAGCTGTAACATTTTCTCCAGGTCAAACATCCCTCCATCTCTTGGCATAAAGGGACACTAAATGTACACTACCTTTATATTACTTCTCAGTTCAGCTGAGAAACATCTTGGGAAACTTATGTGCTGATTCTGAACTTCAGCTGGGTGAGCTTGATGTGCTTTCTGTTCTGCAAGCAATCATAATACGTAATTTTTCACTCACATCAGCAAATAAGGATTGGAAGTGTTTCTTAAGAAGGTGTCTTATTTTAGCCAGAAGTCAAGGGAATTATTTTGAATATTACTAGTCAGGTCAGAAGCTTCATTACTAACATTTATGAAATGCTTTCAAAACTTGGTACCAGTAATTAAATTGTCCTTTTGAAAACACAAGTCATAAATGAAAAATCTACCCAAGGCATGGGGTTTCACATTATGTAGATAAAAAAAAAAAAAAATGCTATTGTCTTACTTGCATAATAGAAATTGTAAAACCTTTCCCCATCTATATTTCAAGTAATAATTGCAAACTAGAAGTGTTGTGTAGGCTTAGCTAGCTTTCTATAGTGTCAGGATAGTGTTGAGATGCGAAAGATGAAACGTGATTGCCCTAGGGATCATGACATAATTCATGCAGGGTAGGGTGAGTCGTGTGGTGTATAACACATACTCTAATTTCTCATTGCATCTTCTTTGCATAGCTGTCCAACTCCAGGATGTGATGGCAGCGGTCATGTAACAGGAAACTATGCCTCACACCGCAGGTAAGAAACAACACAAAGCCTAAAGCAGGAAACAGAGCTGGTTTTAGCTATTGTCATCTTTGAACATTTTTATACTAGCCATGGATAAGCATTCAGAAGTAATCTGCAGGGAATAATCCATCCAGATACGGGCTGGTTTCTCTCGTTTTGTTATATCTTGTGAAGGACTCAGTAGACTGGTGGAGCTAAGCAGCATGTGCTTATTGCTGTAGCTGCATTTCTTACCAGAGACCTGTAGGTAAGTCATTTAGAAAAGTTTTCATTTCCCTAAATGTACAAACACTCTCTGTACAGACTTGGGGTTTCTGCAGCTATCTCTATACATGGTTTTGAAATCCATAACCTGATAACACAATCTGAGGATGCTAAATATTTTCCTCAGAATAGCCCATTGTCACCAGCCAATATCCCAGGGTTGAAATGATCATTTCCTGACTTTCCTTTTGGGAAGAAGATGGAAGCAGTTTCTGCCTTTTCCCAGCCATGTGGGTGCTCTACCTGACCTTCGTGCAGGCGACATAAAGGAAGAACTCTGTGTACTCCTGCCTCCCCATGCAAAGCTGTACAGGGGCTTACCTTTGGCCTGAACTGTATATCTTTCCAGTAATATAAGAATGACAGCCTGATATTGACTGCTTCTCCTATACCAAGAGCAAATATTTGAAGATCTCTTTTTTCCAATTATAAGTCATAGATTGTTTGGAGGTTGCTGTTTAAAGAAAAAAAAAATGTTCTGTTCTACTAAAACACTGCACATTGTGTTTTTTTCAGTGTTTCTGGGTGCCCATTAGCTGACAAGACATTAAAATCCCTTATGGCTGCTAACTCTCAGGAGCTGAAGTAAGTATTGATATTAGCACAAATGTTATTGTTATTTATCTTCAATCAACATGTTCCCTACGTTAATGCACTTACTCATTTGAATTGCTCTGAGCTACATCAAACCTTTGTCCATAACTTGAAGTGGTTCGGTTTGAAAGCTTTTGGGTGAGGTAGAGTTTACTTTTCTCCATTTGGCTTTCTTCATTTTTGTATTTTAATGAATTATCCAGGACCTGGGGGGCTGAGCGGGGGGGGGGGGGGCAGGGAATAGTACACACTAGAAGGGAGGCTGTTCTCACAGTATTCCTGAATCAGAGAGAAATAGAAAATATCTAGCATGTAATATTTTTCTTAATAACTTAGTCTGATCCAGTTTGAATAAATTAGAATTATTTAGTTAGAAATAAATCTAGTTAGAATAAATCTAAACATGAGACCAAAACTCCTGCAAATTATATTTTATCATTCACTACCATGTACTATGACTTTAATGTTACTGAAGCAGACATCAAGTCATATGATTTTGTGCTGGCATAATTCTCACCACGAAATGTCACTTACAAAAGGACTGTGCAGGCTCTGCTATATAGACAGATGTATAGGGACATATGAATATTTCAAAAATCTGTAGTCAAGAGAGGCACTGGCAACCAGTCATCTAGTTATTGAATTGGCTTTGTCAATAAAGGATGTGGGGAAGAGGAAAGGATAATTAGAGTTCTTTCATAGCTTTCCCTCTGCAACTTGTAAATTGGATCCCATAATAGATGGCTTGGAAAAACTCATGAATGTGTGTAGAAAGGGGAGAATCCCATGACTGTCCTTTCCGTCCTTTAGGTTCATGCCTAGTCCAGATAGAAGAAAATAAAGTCTGATTGTGGCTGTGTTGTGCTGTTCTAATGGTATTAATAGTAGGTGTGGCTACATTTAGGCTTGAATCAGTGTTTAGTCACAAAGCATCCTCCTCAGCTCAAATGTTAGTGGTCTCATCCTCTAGTCTGACAACTTGAATCATAAATAAAATGCTGAACTGATGGTAGCCCTGAAGTTGAATCTGCTGGAGATGCAGCAAAATGGCAAAGAAAGGCCATTTATATGGGCAACTGCTGAGAGCAGTTCCCAAAGCCAGTAGATAAACTGACACATTGGCACGACGCTTCAGTTTTTCAATCACCGAGTCTCAAAGGTATAAAACTTGGGTTCAGTTTGTTTTAAAAAGAGCAGCGCAAGAAGCAAGGAGCTGACTTGTGAAAATGCTGACAAATTTGAGATCATTTGCTGAGTCATATATATTGGTCCCTGCTTTTGTTGGCTTTCTGCCACACATAGACACTCACACAAATATTTTGAATAGTTGCTCCTCATGCAGCACCCCCCCCTCCCCATATTCATGTGTGAATAAGGAAATTTGCATACCAATATGGTTATTTTTCCACTAAAGCTTCTAGAGTTTTGGTCATGCCATAAGGAAAGAGGAGCAACAGCATATGACTTAAATGACAAACTGCACACTGTACGCCATGTATAATAAGTGAGTTGTGAAAGACAAAGTCAAAGTTCATGAACATTTCACAGACAGAAATATGTTGCATAACGCACTTAGCATTTAATTTCAATTAACTAGAAAAAGAGCAAAAATCAAAATCTGTTCACAGACAATTTGTAAAAGGAAAAAAGGGATAAATAAAATAATTTTCCACAAATGTACCACCTTATTTTAGCTTCCTGCAAACATTCTCCAGGTGAAATTTTAAATAAAATTCTCCTTTTGTCAAGTGTTGGCTAAATGAAATCTTATGCCAAAGACTGCAGTCGTGCTTGCACTGGCATAGCCTAGTGACATCAGTGGTTCAATTTGCTATTGCTACATGAGCAGAGGGCATAAACGCTCATAGAATCAGGCCACGAAAGGACCCTCATGTAGTTAGGCATGAATATGAAAAAGCTGTGTATTTTTTTCCAAATGTTATTCACGTTTAATTTGCCAGAATCAAGATAGGATTTTGGCTTTGATTATGAAACTCTAAGCCAGCAATGATACAAGGCTTCCATGTGATCTACAGTTTGGAAATAAGGAAGATCTGTTCAGAAAGTGAGCCTATGATTCAGACTCAGGAATGTTTTTATCGGAGGATTCTTGCTGCACACAGCAACCTAAGGTGGTATAATTAAAACATACTAAATTTGATGACGACTCAGATTTTAGAGCTATAAGGGATAATTAAGGCTGATTATCCTATCTCACCAAACAGCTTGTTTATCAAGCCTTATATAATTTTAAAAGTGTACTTCAGAAATGTGCTTAGTTAGAGGTCAGAAACTTTAAGGAGTATGTAGCCAGCCCTGTCCTGACACAAACGGTCACAGTGGTTAAATGTCAGTTTTCAGGAGAGATTCTACCAGTCCTTCTAGGTAGATTTCACACAACATTTCGATACTGATCCTTATTCCATAGGCAGCATGACATGTTTCAGTCAATGGTTTTCTCATCTGACCTCTGAGGATTTGCCTTAACTGCAGTTCATATCCAACCAACCCTGTGAGCTTTCTAGGGAATAAAAGGAGCAGAAATGCTCCTGGATCTGCAGCTCGGTGTGTAAATTTTACATGCTGTGGTAGTTCATCAACCTGACAATAAGGCAGCCCTTTTGGAGAAGGGAACAAAATAGCAAGAGCTCGATGCACTGTTACAAGAATTTCAATGTGAAATCACTGAGAGATTTGTTCTTGGAAAGCAAACTCGATGAATTGTAAAAGAAACTGTAACCTAAATCCATTTGAAAGTTGGCACCTTTCACCTTGATCTCCTGAGGCCTCTGGCCCCCAGTGTAAATCTGATTTCCTTGGCTCTGCACAGGAATTCAAAACAGAGGATGACTCCTTAAGTTTGGGCACTAGTTCAAACTCATCAGCCACTTAAAAGCTGATGAAGATCCACAGTATTACTGACTGTAAAGCTGTTGGTATATCTTGTATCGTAGAATTTCACAATCCATATACAGATATAACCAATATTTTGAAAACCCAAGCCAGTGGTCAAGCTTAGGAGTCTTGCTAGTGAAGCTTCTTACTGATTTGTCAGTAGTCCACCTTAAATCTTATCATTTCATCAGTATTGAGAATATCTCAGCCTCAAATCTTTAATGACTTCAAAGAATACTTTGGTGTCTGATCTGGTTGTGAAACCTAAACTGTTGATGGAAGTAAATACAGACAGGGAGACTCAAACTTTGTTCAGTGCCGTTTGCAAGTTCATAACTCTCAGACTCTGAATGATCTGAAAGTCTCCCTCAAAGAGCTCTTACTGAATTAAAATCCTCGTCCAGTCTATGCAGGCAGCTCTTCCATCTGTGATCATCTGATAAAACAAGTAGCCAAAATTAACACCCATAGTATTTGGCAGGTGTTCTGGATTTACTTCTGAGCATTAACACTCTCCAGACATCTGCCCTTGCTGCCTGCTCCACATGACATTGTGCCCAGTCCTTGTCCCACACTCAGACAGGTCAACATTTAGCTCTCCACAACTGAGCGTATCTGGCACTCTGTAACCCACACCTCTACCTTTGCTGTCGGTGTGAGGCATGGCATTCTGCCAAAATATTTTGTTCAGAAAATGTCATCGTGAAATGTTTTGACATTGTCTCTAAAAATAAAAAGCGTCCCCTTTCTTCAGTTGAAATAATTTGCTGAATTCTACTTGAATCAGTGAATAAAATTGGTCATGTCCAAAGGAAATCACATTTTTGACAAATTAATTGTTCACAGAAAAATAGTTTAAAATATTCTGTGAAGAGATACACCTGCACACTCAGATGTGATATTACAATTATATTGTAGGTGCTTTCCACGGCAGCCTACCAATGACTAGATTAAATCACCCATCTCCTCACCTCAGGAAAGATTCACTAACAACTGAGACCCTTAAGAGAGTATTGAACAATGCAGGTTTCCCTAAGGGTTCCGTACGAGATTACTTGGCACAACTCTTCCTGTGATTCTGATTCTGTGTAAAAAGCACAGCGTTCAAAAGGCCCGTAGGGATGCTCAGCATAAGGACTTTGTGCTGTGTAATACAGAAACACAGAAATGGCTGGCACAGCTTCTAAAGGTAAATACTTTTTTTTTTTTTTGTGCTGCTTTGTGTGCTAAGGTGTGTTTCTGTTCTCTTAAAAAAAACACAACCAAACAAAACAAAATTCCATGCAAGAAATACAATAGTCTTAAACGATTTTTTTTTTTAATTAAAAAAATCTGAACTTCTGAGATGAAAGGTGCTACCAGTAAAGTCCTGATCCAAACCTACAAAAGTCAGTAGAAAGACCTGCTGGCTCCAGTAAGTTTTTAGAGCACATTCTTCATGTACAACCAGCAAGCAAGGAGCCAACCCTCCTAGACCACTGGCAAAAACACAGTACTAGACAGGTCTGGTTCTTTTCATTGTAGGGATCTTTTAGTGTTGAACATTCATACTTGAAAAGGCTTGTTGTTTATCACACAGAGAGAAAGGCCTTAACTGTGAGACATAAGCATAATCCAATTGCCAGGTTGAATACCCACTTGAATCTAGTGCTCCAAAGGGATGGGCCTGTTGTATGCTTACAGTGCTAGCCTATATAAATGATGAAATTCAAAGTCTGTCTGTCCTCTACTGATGCCCAAAAGTAAAATTGCTTCTCTGCTTCCATTTCCCCTTCTGTAAATACTGGCAAAGTGCTTATTTGTATCTGTACCTGAAAACATCAGAAGAATAACAAATAAACACATAGCAGTAAATTTACAAATAGATCTATATCAAGCTGATTTTTGGTGTGTTTTGTTTTGTTTTGTTTTGCATTGTTGATCCTGTACAAAGAAAAATGTTTGGTGCAAGCAGTGTTACAAACTAATTAAATCTACACATCATATGCAGTATATTTCACATTCCTTACTAAAACTGTCTTATAAAAGAAAAAAAGAAAAAAGTGTGAAGAGTCTGCTCGTTGAAAAAAAAAAAATCAAGAACTAGTTTTAATTATTCAACAAAAGCTCTGCTGTTCTTTCTTCCACCCTAGACACCATACAGAGGGTACACGGTATTTACTGTGTACCTTTGAAGCCGTATTTTGTAAGCTCCCTGTATTATTCTATAGGTGCCCGACACCTGGCTGTGACGGCTCTGGCCACGTAACGGGGAACTATGCATCCCACAGAAGGTAAAAACCATCCCGGGGCACGGGGCTGCAGCATTCAGGGTTCTTGGCAAGCAGCAGCAGAAAGAGGTGGCTTTTATTCTGTGTGCTTCTTTCAGCTTATCTGGTTGTCCTCGTGCCAGGAAAGGAGGTATCAAAGTGACTCCTACCAAGGAAGAAAAAGAAGACCCTGAACTTAAGTGAGTACAATAGCTGTGGTCTACCACCAGCAAAGGGGGAAAAAAGCCTGTAGGAGCTCAGGACTTGAGGTGCCTCCAGGAGATGCCCCAGTGATGCTAGAGTAGGATCCCAACCAAGTGTTTCTGCTTCTAGTGAAGCTGGTGGAGTCCACCACCTTGGAGCTTCAGCAGTGAGGAAGGATTTCTGTATCCACTTGTATTGGTCCAATTATTTTAAACGGTGCTATGAAAGTGGTCCTTGGTTGGAAAATTCGGCAAAAAGAAGGAAAACAAAGTATTTCTGCCTACAGTGAAATCTCTACATGTCAGGTCATTAAATTAGAGTGACACTTTAAAATTATATCCCAGAGAACTTACGTACATGTAAACCTCATGTTCTTCCTCTATGAATAAATTAAAATTTCACTTAAAGTGAAAACTGGAGGCTCAACAGAGATTTACTACACTCCTAACTTCAGTGCACATTCCATTAAAACAAGTAAATGGTAACAACCAGAATATAGATATGAAGACTAGTTGTATAAAGTGTTGTTCTTAATACTTGCTAACGATCTATGAGAGGCTGCACAAGACTGACAAAGCAGCACAAAAATCCCAAACCTTTCTCTGCAAGTGTTTGCATGAGATAATGCAAGTTTTTCAGGTACAGGAACCCATCCTCTGCTTCATGCCCAAAACCTAGAGAGGGGAGAGAATGTTGATTTCCCATGCACTTGTAGAAGTGTGATTTATTACCAGTGAGAGAATTTCAATTTTCTTCGCTGGAAAAATACTATCTAAATGAATGCTTTAGTTTCCTAGGCTGTACAACTGTATTTTAAATTGCCTAATCTTAAGATCAGCTGAACCCCCATAACTCAGCTTGACATGTGTTGGATGCTCAGGTACAGTGTGTCTCCAGGGACCGAGTCTTAATCCATTAACGCAAAGTGACACAGGCAGCTGGAATTATTTTCTCAGACTTTCTTGAGACTGTCTTCACCTGCTCTCTCCAGTGAAAACGGGGGTTCTTTTGCTGTGTTTCCATAGATGTCCAGTGATAGGCTGTGATGGCCAAGGTCACATATCAGGTAAATACACTTCTCATCGCACTGCTTCTGGTTGTCCTTTGGCTGCCAAGAGACAGAAGGAGAGTCCTGTCAATGGGTCTTCACTATCCTGGAAACTGAACAAACAAGAGCTGCCACACTGTCCTTTGCCAGGCTGCAACGGGCTGGGTCATGTTAATAATGTTTTTGTCACCCACAGAAGGTATAACTTTGTGTTTTCTCTTTTCATTTTTCCTTAACATTCCGCTGTAGAATTGGCAACGTGCAAGGTTACAGTCTGAATAAATTGTTTTGAAGTCTCTTAAGTAATGGCATAGTTTACATTGTGGCTGAAGTAATATTGATCAGAATAACTTGCAGAGAGTTGGGACCAACTTTTAGCTCTTTTTCCATGTTCCCATTGCAGCGTGACTTTCCAACATCTTTTCTTCAGATTAGCACAGTTTCTATATGGTTTAAAATGTAATAGAGTTCTTTCCTAGGCAAATATGGAGTTCTATGTATGTATCTTTTACAGAAAATGCAAATATCATTGAAATGTCACCATAAAGGATTTATCAAGAGCAACGGCTGCATTCATTTCATCTTTCTACCAGTGGAAAAGCTGTGTTCATAAACTTCGTATTTAATCGCTAGAACCACACAAAAGAATAAACACATAGAACTCATATGGTTTACACAAGTTTGAAGTTATAACAATCTTACAAAAACTGTCCTTACAAAGCAGGAATCACACATATAACCAGTACCAATAAACACTGTCATTTTATATATCACTGTGGAAACATTAGTATAATTTGACTGCATTCAATCAATATTGCTCAATCTGTCTATAGTATTAATACCTGGCAAATCTTGGTCTTCTGTCTGCAGCAGGAATTAAGTCTGTATTCTGTGCCTCCTTTGCTTTCCTTCTAAAACTCTGAATCAGCTTTTCTAACACAAGAATATCCAAGGTGACTTGGAAAAATTTAGAGTTCAGTGTTATCCTAACTTTACAATCTACATCCCATGTTAAAGTCTTTACATTAGGACACCACTGTAAATTGGGGCTGATTAACTCATGCTGAGCAATACAGTAACTTACAGAAAATAACATCAGTAGTATGTTAGTTGGTTGCAACTCACACTACAGATGAGCTCTGTCCAACTGAAGTCTGGATCACACCATGTTACTTCAAACGAGGTAGTAAATGTATTTGTGTGATGCACTACCCTTCCCTAGCACGCTTGAAACCTAACAAGTCACACATGGCTTTGAGCCATCCTTCCAGTTAGGTAGCTGCTCTGGGCAGAGACACTAAGCAGCATTTGAGAACTGGAGAGCTAGCATGTTTCCCTTTATAGCTTTCAGCTAAGCAAGCGTGAAGCTAACTTTAACCCACATGTTTCCATGTGGAAACACCACGTCTGTTAAGACTTTGGGTTTTTACTTTCACACACACACAAAATCCAACCATTTTCCCATGGAGTAAAATTTTCCTTCACTCCTTACTTGGCTACATCTGAATACAAATCCTTCTGCCAGTTTTTCAGCATATGGGTATTTCTTCTTTGTTATTTATAAAGGTAGTATTAAGACAGTGCAATTCATCTTAGCCCTTCAGTGGGCTATAAAAATTGCCTCAGATAATTACCAGCTGATGAAATTGTAAGCTTTGAAATAGCAAAATGCAATTTAATGTGAACAGTGGTTAAAAAGCAAACTGACGATATAGCAGAACCATTCCAAAAAGCTATTACAGTCTATAGGCTATATCCAGACTTATTATTGTATTGATCATGATTATGTATCAACAAAACGGTACGATAGTTGTGCGCTGTGGAAATCATCCCGTTATCTAATATATTTTTTTTTGGTTAGTAAACTTGCCATTTTAAAGGACCATACTGCCTCTCTCCTCCAGAGCACAAGCCCTCAATAAAACAGTTTAGGCTTTTTATTTGTAAGTGTTGGAACGTCAAGAATTCTGTAAATGCATCTTCACATAACTTAATAGGAGCTGCCACTGTTATTCTGATTATTCTGAAATGTGCTTAAGAGTTGTTTACTTATAAGTTGAGATTTCTGTGCCAATTTTCAAGCTGGAACATACAGTTAAATGGCTTTTTATGAGTTATGTCGTTCCCCAAAGCTATGCTATAATGGAGATACTGCTGTGACCTTAGGTACAGAGGTCTGTCCAAGTGCATGGTAATATTGCCTGAAAGGATTGTTGCCATTTTCAAGTGGGTGCTAATGTTTTTTTCTCCTATCGGTTTCAGCCTGTCTGGTTGTCCTCTGAATGCACAAGCCATAAAAAAGGGCAAAATTTCGGAAGAATTAATGACTATCAAGCTTAAAGCAAGTGGTGGTAAGGAGATTTGTAAAAGATGATGACATTTATTTAGATAGAAGGGCCCTGACTCCCATTTATACTTATGCCCCCATTCTGGCATTAATTCTCACTCCTTTCAGATTTCTCTAGCAATAACAAGTCTTGGATAAGAAAAATCTTTGCATGAGAGATTGTAAAATTCTTCTCGTTTACATCGTGATAACTCGGCATTAAAGGTGTGCTCTCCCCTTGTCTCAGAGCATTATTTTTGATTTGGAGATACTTTTAATATTGTTATTACTAATAAATTCTTAGTCACAGATCAGGAGGACTTTGCTATCTGATGACTAAGGTAAGAAGGGATAAATATCACGTGCAGAAATGGACTCCTCTCCCTAACTTGACTACTACACAGTTTAGTTTTTGTGCATCACTTATGGTGATGTCATTTATTTATTTATTTTCTGTAATGCTTGCTAGCTTCCTGACAGTTTGCCTTTTACTGTAATTTAAATGTCACTATTTATCACATGTAACTAAGGCTGTGCTTCTTCAAGTTACTCTGCACAGAGATTTTTCCCCCACAGAACTACCTGCAAGATCAGAAGCAGGTATAGACGAGCTTACTGTCAGTGACTATACTGACAGAGAAGTAACCCAGGGGTGTTCCCTGCAAAAGAAGGGCTGCTTTTATATTTCTTTAAAAATGAAATAAATTAAACAAACAAAGAAACAATGAAACAACAAAAATAAAACAAACAACATTGTAAATTATATTGTTTTCATGATAAACTTTCCTCTTTCTGGGGAATCCTTCCTTCCTTCCTTCCTTCCTTCCTTCCTTCCTTCCTTCCTTCC
>JANVCC010000261.1:3073782-3225556 GCA_025345505.1 Todiramphus chloris collaris
TCCTTCCTTCCTTCCTTCCTTCCTTCCTTCCTTCCTTCCTTCCTTCCTTCCTTCCTTCCTTCCTTCCTTCCTTCCTTCCTTCCAGCTTGTAGATGCATGTTGCACTGGAAAAAAAGAACTGTGAAGTACAAAGACTCGGAAAGCCCCTTCTGTGTTTCAGCTCAGATAGATGTTTTACAGCTAGGGAACAATTTTGACAGTAAAAGCAAAGTAAGAGGCAATTTCAGGATCAATTCTTTGATCAAAAGATAATTATCTTCCTCTTGGTTGGTAACAGGTAACGCAGCTTGCTACTCGTACATCCATTTACACATGAACACCTTAAATCTGATACTGATATTTTCAACTATTTGCAGGTATTGAGAGTGATGAAGAAATCAGACACTTGGATGAGGAAATAAAAGAACTGAATGAATCCAATCTTAAAATTGAGGCTGACATGATGAAACTTCAAACCCAGGTATGATACTGATGTGGAAGTTTTATCTTTTCTTATGTTACTTTTAAGTCCAATAAATAAGTTAATTGCTATATAAATGCTATGTTTAAACACAGTTGGTCTCCTGTGCACTGGTGTTCCCATCTACTCCGTGGTACTTAAAACTACCAAAATTCTATGTGCTTTTTTTTTGTCAAGTTAGTGTTTGTTTGTTTTCTGTAAACAAGCAGCAGATTCCTGGCTATTGTCTTAAAGATCTGGTGAATGACAAATTCAGGGCAGTTTGGAGCTAATCTTGGCAAGCAAAGAAAACTATATTTACCAAACAAAACATTCATTTTCTTTTGTTGACCAAACCTCTGTTTACCAAACCATGCAGAATCCTATGACTGCTGTTTTTAGGCAGGATATTACCTCTTACCAGCTCACTCTAACTCTTAATGTAAGTTGACTTTGTTCTCATGTGTACCTAAGAAAAATCTCTCTAGTTCAATTCACCTACTGCCAGTTATTCAAATAGTTTGAATTTTGCCTCCAGGCAACACCTGGTAATGAATTGTTGCATTTTGCTCATTTGCTAGCAGAGGAGTTTGAAGGGAGTTATGGAAAAGAGTCCTTCTCTTTCATTCTTTTGTATTCTGGATAGATTAAATCAGCTTTATTATGCTGATAGTGCTTTTATGGAGTGAACCAAATCCCTACAGAGACTCCTGTGTGCACCTGGGAGTTCACCTGGGCAGACTGGGTATGTGCAAGAGCAGAAGCTTGCTCAGTATTTTAGGAATAAGAGTTTAAGAAAAATAAGTTCCTAAATGAGATTTGGGAATTGAATATAAGTCTAAACTGATCTAAACCAAACTGAGTGTAACCATACCCCTCTGTATTTGTACCACACTGGAGTGTGTTGATTAATGTTGGGTTTGTAATAACCAGCATGTGTATGGTCTAAATAAAGGTGAGGTTTAGGCCACCCATGCTGGACCTAAATGATCTGGCTTCACAATGCAAACGTTATCCATGGGGATATCAATCCCAGATTGCTCTGCAGTAAGGGAGGTCGTGGTGGTGATGTTCGGTGGCTCAGGACACTTAATTTCAGTCCTGTCTGGTGATCACTGTGTTGTTTGCACAGAGATTTTTCAACTTAGGCAGTCAGATTTCTTCCCTTTAAACAGGCAGCCTGAGCAGCAAACTGAACTACAGCTGAAGCAACACATCCTCTACAGGGTTTGCTCCATCTCCTTCCAATCCAGCCTGGCAAGGACCCTCCAGAGGAGAGGTTGTAGTGAATCACAGGCAGGGAAAAAAAAGGGTCCTCCCCCTGGGGTGTGTGAGGAAGAGAAGTGGCCACAGCAAGAGACGTGTAAGAAGTGCAGAGATGTGCATCCTTATGAGGAGAGGATGGACGTAACAGCCCTGGATGTGAATCTGTTACCCTGTGGCCAGGCACAGGGGTGGCAGGCCTTGGTACTTCCCTGCCCTGCTGGGAACCAGGGCTGCCTTCAGTTTTTCATCACTGCCCCAGAGCTGAGTATATTCCCAGATACACTCTCTAAAAAAGTACCATTTTGCTCCCTCAGATGCTTTTCCCTGTTTTCCAGTCTTTTGGTTGGAGATCATCTTTGTGATGATCATTGTGCACTCATCTTCTCAGTTTCCTTTCCACTCCATTTTTCTCTTATTGTTTCCAGCACCAGCCCTGTTACTAATCCCAGTCAGCCCACAGCTCTACCCTCCACACAGGAGTGGGGCAGGAAAGCAGCCCAACAGCTACCACCTGCACCCTTGCTATTGTGATCAATCAGCAGGGATGCTGTAAGAGCAGGATGGCAATGTAAACACCCTCCTCCTTTCTCCTTCCCTCTGCCAGCCCTGCGGCCACAATCTCCATCCCAGCTTCACACTGACCATCCCCTCTCCCCCTCCCTCCAAGCTCATTTCCCTCCTCCTGCCATGGGGCATCCTCCAGTGCCTTGCTGCCACAAGGTTTCTCTATGAACCAGCCCAAAGTCTGTGGTTTGGAGCAAACACAAACTCTTCCTTGATAGGAATATCCTGTGGAGAATTTATGTCTATCCTAAAAGAACCCCATGCCTGAGTTTCAGAGCCATCGTAGCCCCTCTCAGAGTCATGTGACTGACATTTTGGGTTCAAACAGCAGCTACCATGGTGCCAAGGGTCGGTCGGTCGAGCTTTGTACCTGCCTGTGTCTTTTAGATCACATCTATGGAGAGCAATTTGAAAACAATAGAAGAAGAGAACAAACTCATAGAGCAGAACAATGAGAGCCTGCTGAAGGAGTTAGCTGGCTTAAGCCAAGCCCTCATCTCCAGCCTCGCTGACATTCAGCTTCCACAGATGGTAAGCCCACAGCCAGCAGCTTCACACCTTCTTTGAGACTGTTTTGCCAGCACTTGAAGCAGATGAGCAAGCTCAGGGACCGGCAGGAGCACTGGAGCTGCGTTAGCAGAGAGCTCTTTTAGCCTAATTTACTCTGTAGAGAAGCTGGACCAGGAAACCTGTGTGCTAGCAGGAGCAGTTGCCTCCAGGACAGAGGCATCCTGGTTCCTCCCTGTGCAGGGTAGGCTTTTCCCCTGCCCCTCCCCAGCTGAATGGCCACCCTGCACAGAGCGTGAAAACTTCACACCAAGAATCCATATTTACTCTGCTCCTACACCAAAACCTTAACCTGTTTCATAAGGGTGGATTTTCTGGAGCCAACAAAGCTCTACCTTCTCAAAAACTCCATGTCCTCGATGTCTTACTTTGCAAAGGCAGGCCAAAAGCGTTGGGTCTCCGGAGTTACACTTCTCTTTCCCAGGCTCAAGAGTGGTGCTGGGAGATGAGGTGAGGATGTCAGCCACAATCCCAGAGCCAAACCGCCCTCGATAAAAAAAGCAAGTTACCCTGGTGATAGCATCCCCGGCCCCTTTTCCTTCTCGGAGGGTGTGTGGTTTCCCCAGGACACACAACTCCCTTCGTGTCTGCAACCCCTCCATACATTTTGGACGGCTGCCCTGTTTACAGCTTCTCCCTGGTTGCCATATCGCTGCTTTGCCATGATTTGGGGTCGGGTGGTTGGGCTTTTTTCGCCTTAATTTTCTCTCCTACAATTATAATCTGTTTTGTCTTCATTTAGGGGCCAATCAGTGAGCAGAATTTCGAAGCATATGTAAATACACTCACAGACATGTACAGCAATCTGGAACGGGACTATTCCCCCGAATGCAAAGCTCTGCTGGAAAGTATCAAACAGGCAGTGAAGGGCATCCATGTGTAGGATGTGAAAGCTGCTGGGCAACAGAAATTACTTAACAGCAGTAAACTCCAGATGGATCTGTTAGGAGTTCATGTACTGCTAAGGGGTGTAGGTTGCCATGCTGCATTTACAATTGCAACATTGCACTAATTTTTTTCCCAGCTGACGTAAAAGAAAAGAGAATAAACCCACAACAGACTATTTGTATTAACAGCAATGCACTCTGTTAGTATATTGTATTTATTTCAGTACAATTCCTTTTTTTTTCTTCTTCTTCTTTTGCACTCAGTTTTTGTAAAGTGAATGTAAAAAGTGTGTGCGACTATTTTTTATATTTTTTATTTATTTCTAATCAAAGAGTTGTTTTTTTTATCTTTTAACAGCATTTTTGCGGCCTGCCATATTTTTACAAATGTGTTTATTAATTTATTTTCCAACAGGATTTTAAATGGACTGAAAGTTATACTGTAAATTAAATAACTTGCTGGGTTTGTACAGGAAGAAAAAACAAAACAAAACAAAAAAAAAAACCCAACAACAAACCACACACACAAAAAGGAAAGTAAGAAACGACTGAACCGTGGTTCTAGTTTTATTTTCCTCACATCCTGCTTTTTTATAATGGCTTTGTATCAGAAATGGGTTTGCAGTAACATGAGATGTGAAGATGCCTGGAATGAGAAGATAAATGGTGCCCACTAGTGGGGAATTTGGGCTCTTAAAAGCACAGTATGCTGGAAACCAGTGTGTTAAAGAACACGTTAGCAATAATGAAATATAGCAATCAGCAAAGCACTTGACTTGGCTGTGTGATTTTAGCCTATGCGAATGGTTATTTAAAATGCTTCAAGAGAACTTCAGATTTTATTTTACCACTGCAGTTTTTGGGTTGTTTTTTTTTTTCCGAGTTAGCTCATGGAGGGAAACGACCGTTATCCCAAGACAAGAAGGAGAACTTGCTAGGACTGGTACTTTTTTAGTACAAGGTGTTGAGGTTTTCACAAAGTGACCAGTATTGCTATGGGTTTGGGTTGGAAAAAAAAAAGAAACGCAAACGCATCCCGAGCTGAAGGCCGTGTACATAACGGCCCAACCACATCCCCCCTGAAATGGCATTTCATACTGGTTGGAGCTTAAGGGCAGCGGAGAAGGCGGTGGTCTGGAGAGGAATGCCACCGCTCCTCTTTGAACCGGCGGTAGCAACACCGTCACTGGCTTCTCTCTTTCTTCTTCGCTAAGCCTAGGCCGATACTGAATTTGTTACCAGTCTTTTTGGTAGGGTACCAAGTGCTCCAGAGCATACGGACAGACGGAGGGGCGGACAGACGAGCTGCCACGTGCCTCGGTCTCTGCTTAGCCTGGGTGTTGGGACTTCTGAACCCGTCAGGACGTAGCGGTTGCTATAACAGAGGCAATGCCTATTTCAGGGATTGTAAGTAATTAAGCATTGTTTCAAAAGGTTTTTTTTATATTTATTTTTTTTAAGAAAAAGGTATAAACAACCAGCTGAACTGCCTTTTTTGTATGCACACACACCTCACGTGCATATGTGCCTCAGTGTAAATGTATACATGGATCTAGCGTGTGTTTAATTTTCCCGTGCTATAATGAAAGTGTTTATTTTTATTAGCCTCATTTATATTTAGATTGAATATGATGGCATTCACAGGCTTGACATATACAATTATATTATTACTGTTCCTGCACAAAAGTACTATTCAAAAGTGATTCAACTCTCATGCACTGTGGTCACTGTTCTGCATTAGGTGGGGCTTGCTTTTTGTTTGAGGGTTGATTCGACTCTCCGATCCTAGTCTAGACAGGGGAAAATGTATGTTCTTAGGAGCTGTGTTTATTTTTCAATCGATTTTTCAAAAGCTACCATATGTGCTGTCTAATATAAATAGGAGGACACCAAACAAAAATTTGCTATTAAAGTTATTGTTCTTGCTAAAAAAAAAAAAACAACAAAGAAACCCACACACACAAAAAGCAAACATTTGTTATACTTGTTAAATGCATACAAAATGAGTTCACTCATTACAAAGACTAAAATTTAATTTACTAAATATTTTAATCAAATTTGTTATATATTTTATTTAAGTAAAAAAAATAATAATAATCTCTGACTGACCTATGTATTTATTATTATGATTTACTATGGCTTCAGGTTAATTTATCTGTGTTTGGTTGTTTGCTCAGGATGTTCTGTGAAGTATGTTTGTATTTATTTGCCTCCCTCGTACTTGATGTGTTTTGTAACGTGCACTGATTTTTTTCTTTTTCTTTTTGTTTTTATTTTATTTATTTTTTTGTGTTTAAATGCATTGATGAGCTATACTGTAAATTAGACCTTTTGTAAAGAGCAATGATGTATGCATTTTTTTAATTTGGAGTAGTTTGTATACTGTTTCTTCATACAATTAATATTTCTTACATCAAAACAACAAAATTGTGTTCTGTGCTGTACATTTGGTGTATGGTAGGAAATAAAATTGATAATGAAACATTACAGCAAGTTTGCTGGGTTTTTTTAGCCTCTAGATGCCGACTTGTATTACACTTTCCTAACTGCACCTGGCACTATACAATGTGTCAGATGTTTTCCTTGCTTTGTGTACAAAATGTGTCATCCCTGTAAGTAAATTTATGGTATAAATAATTTAATTAGTGTTTTGCTTTGTCAATTTGAAATAAGGAGGAGAAAAATGGAACTGCTTAAGAGGCCTTTTTCACTCCTGAAGCAAAAAACCCAAAAATAATAAAAAATCAAGATAATAATCACTGCATTATTTAATGCATTCTTTTCTTGGCAATTGTAGACTTCATTTATACTGATAAAGTACAGGATTTGTGCTGACCTTTAACAGCTGCTAAATGATGTTTAAACATAAAAGCCATTGTAAAGTTTCCAGCAATTCGGAACCGCCCACTGTTTCAGTGCAATTTTCTGCTGAGATTTGCAGTGCTTAGACCTTGCACAAATAAAAATCTGCCCGTTTTAGAAAGACAATATTTCCAGTATCTAATGGACTTTCTTTTTTCACTGCTCATTGTAGCGAAAACAGGCCAGTTTTATTTAGGGAACCTGCTCATGGCTCCAGGAGCAGTTCTTGTCTCAGATTCCAACTTCCCATGGATAAAACAAGAATAATTTTATTTAGAAAATAAAGTAAATTTAAAGCCTAGAAAGTAGCTGGCAATTATCTATTTGAATAGACACAGATACACCAAAACGGCCTCTGACACTAGAAAAAGATGGACATGTCCTGCATTTAAATAGAGCAGAAGCTCAAAATTGATATCATGACTGAATCCTGGAGACTCCAAAGCTTGCTGAGTTTGGAGCTGTAGAGTCAGCAAAGGGTTGGAGACACGACCTGTCCTGGGAAGCTCCACACTGCTGGGATTCAGCATTTTCTTTGCTCTAGGACACTTTCAAAGGACAGCATGAACTGGTTCTTAAGTAATTCATAGTTACTTAAGTAATATTTCTTAATATTTTAAAATGAATTTAAAAGAGTATTTTTCCAGGGACTTTTTTTGAAATTAACTCTTTATCTTTGGCTGTAGACCTTCAGGTCTACAAGCTTTTCCTAGTTGTTTTTGAATAGCAAGTATGATATCCATAGCTACTTGATTAAATTGTTATTATCTAAATACTCTTCCTGCATTCATCTTTAAACAGCTTACTCTGATAATGTTTATTTCAGTGTTGAAATGATGGTTCTTCTCCATTAAAAAAGAGTAATGTAAACAGCTAAGCCGTATTTGTTACTAAACTAACATAAGCCATGGTGGGGAGGGAACAAAATAACAAAAAATGTTGTGCTGGAAATAAACTTTCAAACCATTTCCATCTTCTGAAGTTTCCATGTTTAATACTTGTTCTGTATCTATGCCTATCGAAGGGGGAAAACCTTTTAATTCAGTAAAAATACATAAATTCCACTGATTGAATTAACTTGAACGGAATTGAAGTTAAATACCAAAGGGGAGCAAGAACAGTCAACATTTGCTGTCCTATCAACTCAAGAAGCCTATCCTGTCTCTTAACTGGTCATGAAGCAGGTTTTTGAGTCTACGGTGTAGGAAACAGATTGGTTTCTACTGCAATCTTCTTTCTATTTACTAATTAAGCACCTCTTCTCTCCTGCTGGCTTAGTGTATCTAATTATACCATGGCTTTTCCACCCAGCAACCCTTCGTCCTACTCATGTTGTACTTTTTTTTTTTTTCTTTTTCTCTTTTTCCTTTTTTTTTTTTAATATAAATCACAGGATTTCTTGATGGGAATTTGTTATCATGCACTGATGCAGAGCTATGACAGAAGCCATCCCCTCCATTTCTTCCCGTGTTCCTGCAGTGCTGTACATTCTACCTGCCTTGGCATTTCTGCGGCGCTTAAAGCTTCTTTCTGTTTTATGCAGCTGTATAACTTGGAAGCTGCTAAGAGATTTGCACCAGACAAAGTCCTTTGTTCATCTTGCTTGTGGGATGATGGAGCTCCATTTAGCTTTTGTGCAATGTAGGACAGTGACCTAGTTTCAGTACCTTTCAATATCTCATTCTGGCTGGGTTTTCTTCTGTCTCTTTTGCTCTAGTAAGTCTTAGACGGCCAAGCTTACACGTAATTTCATCAAGGATTAGTCTGATTTCCGTCTGACTTCATGGTTTAGCTCTTTCTTTTCCCCTCCTAAGGCATTATTGCAGTCCTCATTTTATTCCTACGCTCCTTACATTGTTTCCCTCAAAGATATCTTCCCGTTAGTGCTGCCAATCGCTCTGAAACTAAATTCTCAAAATGCACAGGCTGAATTTCCAAGCAAGAGAAGTAAAGTCTATAAAAGCAGAAGCGTTTTTATTGAGATAATGGAGCTCCTACAGATTTTGTGAAAAAACAGCTGATTGCTATGAGAGCAAAATTATGATTCACCACAAGAAGGAAGAGGAGGGAGGCTCAGCTGCTACAGATTCTGTTTGGTAAGGGCCGCCTCCCCACCAGCACAAAGTGCAACCCCGACCAGCAGCACGAGGTAGTGCAAGGTTGGCCAGAGATCTGCACTCCTGTGCCCACTGCGGTGTCACAGGGTCTAAACAGTGCAAGTCTTGTGTGTGAGTGTAAGTATTGGAGCAAGAAAGCAGGTAAGTGAGCAGTGACTGCAGCTCCTGTGCTGTAGTGACAGTGGTGGGGCCAGGGCACAGGGCAGAATTCCACAGGAGGTCATTGGGGTACCAGGCTCCATCAGCTCCTCCCAGTGAAGAACTGGTCTGTTTTCCAAACGTGGGTCTTTCCCCATTTTGCCAAACTACATGCCCTCTCTGGGGTGTGGTGGTATCATCACGAGTTGTGTTCCTAACCCTGCTCGCTGGGGAAGAGCAGGTTGCTGCTGAGCTCAGACGCACCCCGAGATGGGTTTGTGTCTGGGAGGAGGAAGGTGACTCGTGCACGACTCCAACCTTCAGCGCATCTGCTGTTGCAGGCTGAGGTTTCATGGGGGCAGCTGGTGGCACGGGAGGAACCCAGCTGCTCACCATGTACCTCTTCTCCTCCACCTCTTCCCACCTCCCTGGGTGCTGCCGTCCCCAGCCGGGTAGCGGCCGCCCAGCTTCACTTCTCCCCTTTCCCCACCCCCCCCCCCCCCCCAGGCCAGGCCGGAGGCGACTCTTGGGGCGTATTTTTTTTTTTTTTATTTCTGCAAGAGGATTAAATCTCCTTTCACCATCTTGGGAGCATAGCGTGCCTGCAGCCGTGGCTGGCTGGCCTGGCTGCCGCCGTTCATGATGCCCTTTTTATTACCAGATTAGAGGACATTGTCGTGATGTGGATGAGGCCTTTCAGATAAGGAGCTGTACAAGTTCCAGCAGGTTCCAAACACAACAGCGCGGCTTTTGCATCCAGCCTACGGGATCAGAGTTTATTTCCCCGATGCAGACAGCTTTGCGCTGCCTTCCTGTTAATTAAAGTATTGATTACAATACTGCACTGTTTACACGCAAGATTTTGCATGGTCTTGGCCATTCACATGCAAATGAACTTGTAAGCCTTTCTGTGCCCTAAAATCTGCTGATGTCAGTCTTCCAATTCTAACTCCACGTTGTAGGACATGTGGCTTTCTATAGCTTAGCTCTGATGCCCCCGAGTCATATTATCTCAATTCTGAGGTTCATTATGATAAATCTTCCACTGGTTTTAAATCAAAAAACTTTAATTGTACCGTACTCATTCAGCTTAGGTTTTGGCTCCTGAAGGCAGCAGTTTTAATTGCATCGTTTGTATAGTGGCCCAATATGTTTTGGTGTGAAAAGTGCATTATCACGTCGAATTTTGCATTATTTTTACCATATGTTTTAGTTACACTAAAACTTCGGATGGGAAGCGATGAGGCTTTCCCACTGCTCTCTCATTCTCTCTTCAGTGTTTTTTAATGAGCTGGGCCCACACTATTTCCTTTTGTTCTCATCAGTCGAGGTTTTAGGGAGCTGTTTATTTGTAGGGTAATTCTTGTATTTATGTAGAGCAAGGCATTAGACATTTTTATCCTCTACTTATTAACAAGCCAGATGGTACCGGCTGCTACCCACACAATTCCAATTATCAGATGGCAAACTGAAATATACGTGGGGCAAATGAGAAGATGTATATTAAAGAAGCATCGCGGTAAATTGGCTTCTCAGAGATGTTGATTCACAAAGGGGCACGAGCAATTAGGGTGTGACAGCCTGCTGCCGAACGTACGGCGCTGGCCTGGGGACACAAGCGTTCAGACTCCAAAATTTTAATACTATCTTTCTTTCCTCTAAGGTACAAATACTTTGAAATCAGATTCAGGTCTTTCGTCCTTTAGATTTCTTGTCCAGGGTGATATGGAATATCCAAGTCAGTCAAAGGCATTCCAGAAGGATGTGGAAGAGCTGAAAATTAACACGAGGTTTGTGCATCACCTGTCCCAATGCGCTCTCGTGTACCTCTTGGTATCCACCTCAGTAATGCAGGAGAAGGTCTAAAACTGGAATGTAGGATCCAGCAAAGTATAGCTATTCCAGGTCTTAAACTGACCTAGAAATTACGATTGATTGGATTTTTGCTTAAGGGCAACTTTCAACTTTAGGTTTAAATATAAGGAGGCCTGGTCACGTTTATGATGGTTGGCCTCATCGTCCTTTAAAAACAAATTTTGTATATTCAGAACCTAGACCCAGTCCTGACTTAAGAGATCCACCCTACATCAATGACACGTGCCATAATAGGGAGCCAGTGCTTTAATGGAAGGTCTTAGAATGCTTTTATTTTTTCCTACCTAGAAGACAACAACCTCTACAGGAAATCTTTCAGGGTAAAAACTGTGCTCTCATGGTACCTTTTTTTTGACATCATGCATAGAGTCATACATATGCGTTGGCTGGGAAGATGGTGAATTAGGTGGAAAACTTTTTGTGTGACATTTCTATTCCTTTTCCCTCCTAGCTCAAGCTGAAAACACTAACCCCAATCAAGCTGTGGAGAAATTGATGTCCTCAGGTCAGACCAGCTAAAGCAGAAAGTTATTTAAGGTAAAGTAATGGCTTTCTAAAGTCCCTCGGTTGTCCATGTGGGCCACTAGGAGGTTAATTGTCTATGTGAGTGGATTTTGCAACAGTTGGAATGTGATGCGTTTCAGATTGCCTCTAGTTTCTGTTTATAGCCTCCCATCAAGAGAGCACCTTCTCTTTCAGCAGCTGCTCTCAGATGCCAGGGAAAAGGTGTTCTCCTTGCAGCTGCTCCTGGCTCCAACACTTATAACCTACATATCTTGGGGAAGTGTCTTAACAGGATGGGTCTGAAAAACAATCCTTCAGGGTTTAAGTACCATTTACACTTCAAACAGTTTACTATGTGCAAATGGTGCACGTGCAAATTCTCACTCCTGTTCACGGAGAAGTGAAAGCTGTGTGGAGGCATTTGGCTGCCATTTGGTTACACAAGAGCAGCTATGAAGGAGCTGGTGCGGCTTCTGCCTCACCTTCTGTCTGTGAAATAGGGGAACTAATAAAGTTCCTTTCATCTTGCTGTTAGCAGTAGACTTAAGCAAGACCTGCAGTGGTCTCCAGGATGCTCTCAGTGAGATCCTAAGTGTGAATCAGTGATGTCATTCACAAAGTCTTGGGGAGTTCAGGCAGAGCTTTTGTACCTGGCTTACGAGCTAAAAAGAAAAAAAACCCCAAACCATTGTCCAATGCTCGGCCAGTAAATGCTCATTTTAGCAAAAGTGGCCCATTGCCTACTTTGCATTACCACTGTTCCTCAAAAAGCTTAGGCAAAGTAGAGAGATTCAAAATTAGCATCTCCTTGAAGCTCCAAGGTGCATCTGCCAGTCTCTTCCAGTCCACACAATTGTCACGGAGCTTCACCTTTCTGCTTCAGTTCTTTAACATCTGCACGCTCGAAGTTTGGTGTGATTTCTCAAAATAAGAAAGCCAACACTGGATCGGATGCTTGATGATTGCTGACATCCAAATTATTGTCAGGTCTGGATTGCAAAGTGATTCAATAGCTGAACATCTGTGTACTCACTCACGTAGAGTTGCTGTTTCACCCACAAGCAGCTGTGGAGCAGACAGGCAAAATTCTCTACACGGTGATAATTACAGTGTGCATTACAAAGGAGGCATAGTCATAAGAGCAGGCAATCAGTTTGGGTATTTTAACTTTGGAACAGGGCAGCGCTGCCAGATCCAAGGCTAATATACATAAAATAGGTTTCTCAGCCAAAATAGAGGAACATTCAGTCAGATCTGAACAAGATTAGGAAATTCAGGAAACTTTTTTCAGTCTCAGTTTGGCTTCTGTAGAAGCAATGGTTAAGAACTACCCCAGGCACCCAAACTCTTCCGGAGACCTGAATACAATTGATTCTCTATGGATTTGCAATTTGCTTTAATAGGCTTTTATTGCTCCCTACACTTGCCTGCCTGCTCTGTCTTTAGCAGTGGCATTAGCCATTATATTATCATTATGTTATCATTACTTACCACCAGGTTAGCAGTGACAACTGAGCATCCTTATCAGAGCTCGTGATCTTTTCATCTCTTATCTTATGTTTGTTCAGTCTGTCGGTCACGTCTTTATATGATTTATATTGGAGCTAAAGAAAAAAAAAAGAAAAAGAAAAAAACCAAAAGCTTACAATGAAATCTTTCTCTTACCCAAGGCAAGCAGCTATGCACCACAGAAAGCCTAGGAAGTAGAGCTTAAATGGGATTTAATTAATGCATAAGCCTTGTGTGCTTGTAGGGGACTGCCTCTCCCCGACATTCTGGATCTATGAGCTCAACTTTCTTTTTCACTGCGAGGAGCTGAAAGGTGTTGCATTCTAAAACTGCCTTCCTTGGGTTCATTCTGACGCTGTGGATTTGTGGTTTCTTGATTCACGGGTGAATATGAGTGTGCTAGTGTGACATCTTGGGCATCGCTGCCCACACAGCCAGAGAGAACAGCCTTACCCCCGGGAAACAGCAGCCTGGACCGTGGCAGGAGGGAACGTGTCATAGAGCATAAGAACTGTGACAAAGTACAAGAAGATTAAACTATGTCAGGACTTCAGTCCTGTGTCTTATTGTGAAATGGCTGCATTTTACTATCACAGGGGTTTCAGGTAATGGCCACACAGCAAATTCCTTTCCTAAGCAGTGGTTTGGTTCCTATGTTTACATGGCACTCGTGGGGAAGAGATTAGAAATCAAGGTACTAGTGGGTTTTTTACCAATGGCAAGTCTTGGGTTTGCACCTGAAATATTCAGTGACTGTATTTTATCTGTTATTTAAACAGGTTCCAGAATTTCACGGGTCTTTCTGTGAGGAAAGATAGTAGGCACAGCAAGATTTGTGAGGGAAAAACCTGATAGGTCACTCTATAAAAGCAAACCAGCTGTCAAGGTTTTGCTTGTTCCCTTAATAGGTAGCTGTGGAAAAGCATTGTTTGGATAGAATCATTGCAAATCTGGGACTGTGTGATGTGCACGGGAGGAAAATTAGGAAATGGAAGGTTTAATTTAAAGTAAAAAATGTAATTTAAAGGAAAACCCGTTGGAGAGGGAACTGAGTGGTAATGGGAGCATCGCTCCCGCGTGGAGTCAGGGCTGGAGAGAAGATGCAGGCTGGGCACAGGCTGAGGAGAACCGGTCCTTGATGAGCCTAAATATAATTTTCTGACAGACCTGGCACAAAGGGGTGTGGGCACCCACTGATGACTCTGGGTGCTCAAAGCAGGCCCAGGTTCTCTGGCATCGAGGGTGCTGCAGGCCCCCCGCTGAGGACAGGCTGTGAGGTGGGTGCAGGCAGCTTCTGGCTCCCGGGACAGGCTGGCTGGGTTCGCTGGCACGGGATGGTTCTGCAGTGCCCAGGTGGGAACCCCTGCACTTCGAGCCTGCAGAGAAGCCTTGGTCCATCCTTGCCCATGCACATGGATGTGTCCTTGATTGGTACCCTAATGGCAGCAGTCCCTGGGGGGTCTTGTCGCACTTTCTGCTGGCTGGGATTCATCCCTTCCCGTTTTAAAGCCTGCAACAGAGAATAAAAATTCAGCAAGATGGTGAAACGTGTTAGTGTGGGCTGAGCACAGTTGCTCTGCTGACCTCACTGGCACTACTCAGGCACTTACAGCAAGGCGCTGCTGAGTCAGCTCTTATGTGTGTAGTAAAATATACCAGTGATTTCTGCAATCAAGGCCGGTGCCAAGCTCTGGTACATCCCTGCCTAGACTCAAGATACTAGACCATGGCTGCTGTGTGTTGTAGCTGGCATTGCAGCTCCTCTTCCCAGGCCTGCTGAAGATGAGCAGGAAGCATCCACACAAATTGGCTCATGCCACTTCTTTAATAATTCATGTATTTTTGCTCTCTTCTATAGTTAATGAACCTCCCCCACTCTCACCCTCATTCTCTCTCCCTCTCCCATTCAGTCAGTTTGTTGTGGTTTCATGTATCTAATCCATCTGTCACTCGATTATAGCTATCGAGCACCTGTTATGGATTTCTAGAGTTTCATTCAAGCTGTTGACAAGTTATTCACAAATTGGCCCTTGTCACACTGTCATCGTGTGGAGTGCACTTTAGTGAATTCTTTTGGGTACACAAAATAATGAACAGAAGACGGCGAGGCTTGTGAATTAAGCAGTTTCACGTCCCTAACATTTAAAGAACCATTAACAGATTGGAAGTTTCTTGTTGGTGATGTATTTTTCAAGCCCTTTTCTTAAAATATTTTGCCTTCTCCGTCCAGACCTTTTTGCACGAATAAGCACAGCACAACCTGCTTGAGCTGTCAGGGCAAGCTATGCTGACAGTGATGCCTTAGCTCACGCAGACGATGCTGCAGCTGCGACAAGTCCATCATTGCTTCTTCCGCGCACTCCTCCTCTCCTCCTCTGCTTTGGGACTAGCGGGGAAAGCAGACGGCTGGCTGGCCCTTGTTAGCTGCAGAGCTCTTCTCCTTGGGTGGTTCTTTGTGTTATTTTGTCCTGGAGGACACCAGGCAGAAATCGGGTATCGGGTGGGGACACAAAAGTAAGAAATCGGATATTGGGGGGTGACAAAAGTAGTGATCCAAGAGTGAAGTATCTCCTGAACAGAGCCCTAAGAACAGTTCAGGTTACAGCAGGCTCAGCTGTGCTGAGAAAAATTCTCACTTTCCTAACAAAATTTCCAAACTCTCAGTATACCAGAAGGCCTGGAAATACCAGTTTTTACTTCTGCTTCACAGAAGACAGTTGTTGCTTACTCCTTACTCTGCAGACTTTTATCCTCCACTGCTCACATAGCTCTTAGCTTCTGTCTGTGCTCTGCTGTCTTTCCCCAAATGCTCTTGACAGAAACACGCTCTGCGTGTGTAGCAAGGCCCTTGAAAGGAATGCGATACCAGGAGAACACAAGATAAAACAGAATTCTAAAATATTCTTACAGTGCAGCGTGGTGGTGGTGTAGGAGAATGCATTTGCAAAGAAAGGCAGAATGATTGATCTGTTTGCAGATATAAAAGAAGATATTTATGTACAGCTTGGCTCGAAACAAGTAAATGTATTGCACACATATCTGTGTATTTAAATCTATTTTGCATCGATAAACATGTGTACGTTTTTCTAGTGTAGTGTGTGAATCTTTTGAATAAGATTCCAGGGCTTCAGTGTTTTGATCTCCGAGGAGGATTTCTTTTTATTTTTCTTTTTTTTTTCCAAATTCAAAAGGTCAGGAATGAAAGTTTAGCAATTGCCTTGTCCATATGGGGTGCTAATATAGCCCTGGAAAATTATCTGGCAATTATGAAGGGGCTAAATTACTTCTGATTACTTATTAGATTTCTTACCTCTTAGGGGTTTAATGTGCGATGGGTTTCCTTTGTGGTTTCCCAGGGAGAAATCCAGCCTGCCTGATCATTGCTCTGGTAAACCAATAGGTGGCAGGACTTCAAAGCAAACTGGGAAATAATAAAGTCATGTTCCATTATAACGAAGCTTAAAATAGAAAGTGCAGTTGCCTCAATAGTTAATGGTTTAACAGTTAACTCAGAAGAAGTTCTTTATAGAGTTGTTGGGTTTTTTTTTAATGTGTTGATAATTCATTGTTCAATCTGTGAGCTGCAGGTTGGATACAAAATCTTCCTTTTAATTAAGCACAACAAATTTTCAGGGCAGTTGTGGGCTAAGTTTGTAAGGATGCTTAGATATTAAAGGACACTGATAAGCACTCATGAGTTTTAAAGCACGTAAGATTCAGATTTGCAAAAATGCTTAGAGACCTGAATATTTAGTTATGCTGATGTGACACTGATCTCCTTTAGGGATCCCAGCATAATAAATAGGTTATGATAATAAATCTCAATTTCAAAACCAATTTGTCTCCTTTGAGCCAGATCATAAGACCAACTTATGCACCTGAAGATGCTTCACTGAGCATTTTTAAACCACATCACAGTGAAACCATCAGTGCAAATCAGTAACAACACCTTCCCACCTTGCTCATTCCAACCAGCCTAATCCCAACTTCAGCAGCACAGTAATGAGCTGCTCTGAGCCCTGCCTCAAATGCAGGTCCTGCAAGCTCTGACACCAGGGCTTTAGCCTGGATGCCAAAACAGTCCTTTCTTTGGTGCCTTACCCATCCAGCAGTGTCCTCAGGCTTGCTGCCTCCCAGGACTGCAGCAGTGAAATAAATCCAGGCCACCTCTAGATAGAAGGAAAGACCAACTCCAGCCGATGTGACAGCTGAGGGATGATTAGAAGAATAGAATAAGCTCAGGAGAGATGGCCTTCAAGACAGGCAGAGGTTTTGACAACTAGGGCACAGGCTGCTTAAGTAGTTGACTTGGCTGCGGTGCCCGCGTCCGGCAGCGAGCTCGCAGCCAAGGATCCCGAGCGAGGGGAGCCACCTCTAAACTGGCATCACATCAGTTGCTTAGACACATAAGCCCCATTCTTCAGCCTTGCACTATTGGCTAATTCAGACAGCTCCCTGCTCAGCTGTTTGCCTTAAAAAGCTGAAAATCCCTTTCTTACAAGCTTAACAATTCCCATATAGGGATCCCAGGCTGCAAACAGGCACTCAAGTTGGTGTTGAAATTCCAAGCTGCGAGCGGACGAGGAGTTGTGTTGTGCTCCTCTGCCAAACAACGCTGAAAACCATCTAAATAAATCCCTTCAAATCCTAAATCTTGCTGGCTGTTAGGAAACTAGGCTAGGGGTGCTTAAATACGGTTTGAAAATGATGTAGGGGTCCTAAGTCACTTGTTTACCCTTAAAAGGGGGATGCTGGAAAGTGATTTCCTTCCCCAGTACCACTGTTAACTTGGGGAAATTATTCCTGAATTGTTCATGAAAACACATTATTCATAGAAATAAGGGTATCACCATCTGTCTACATAAAAAAAGGAAGCATAAAACAGGCCCAAAACCATATTGGTGTTTGGGTTTCTCCAGTGAATCACTTTAAAATGGATAGGTTTTCACTGGCTTTATAAAAAAAAAATTATAATGTGTTCCTCCTGATTTTTTTTTAACTTTTCGGTTGTTGCTAGTCTTTTGTCTTCAATGATTTAGGGGTGCTCCTTCCTACTCTGAAATGGTTCAAGAGGAGAATAGTTTTGAAGCAAAGAAGTAAGCACGGTTCCCAGTTGGCAGAACTGGATAAATGTGGGCTCGGTTGTGTTGGCTGCGCCACTGAACAACCAACACGACTCATCTTTATATGTGCTTCTGCTGTTGCTGCTTTTCCATCATCCACACCTATGGTGGGATATGAGGCCGAGCAGAACTCCTTGTCTTAGAATTGCTTAGTTGCCTGCCCTCCTGAGCAACAGCAGCCTTTGCACATCTGTCCATTTCCTTCAAATGCTTTTCTTGGCAGCAGCTCTCAAACATTTTAAAACTGGGCATTTTCCTTTAAAATCTGGGCCCCTGTTATGGTTGCATCTGTGAATACCCTACAGGAATCGTCACGTCTAACATGCCCCAAACTCTACATCCCACCTGCACCTCACTTCCCATTTTCATGGTGTCTATTCCCTCCTAAAAAGAGAATTTTTTGATACTTTGGGAAAGCACCACTGCCAAAGGGCTGTGCTCTGTTCTCTCCTGCAGCTCACGTAGCTCTCAGCAGCTCAACGTGGAGCTGCTTCTGAGAAGGGGAATCTGTGAGATGGTTCATAGCACAGAGCAGGGGGGCAAAGTGAACCAAAACGAAAAAAAAGACCAAACAAACCCCCAGAAAACCATAACAACCAACAAAGACAATTTTTCTTAGATCTTCTCCTGCTCTGGATGTTTATTGAGTCTCTCCTGTACATCACTGCTTGAAACATCATTGATCTGAGTCGTCATCTCTTGGAGGCGTACAGGCAGAGGTGGGGCTGAGGTGGCTTTGTGGCAGGCAGTTGTGCCATTTCCTTCACTTGACAAGTCGAATCTCCTGCCATGTCTTGTTCCATTTCCTTCTCTTATCACTGACGAGATGCTCAGTCTCATAAAAGCTGATGTGCCCTGAGAAATTCCGTGTACTCTTCCTTTTACAGAGCCTGTAAATTCTGTGTACTCTTCCTTTACAGATCTCTGAAGGCATACAGTACATATTTGACTTAGCATAGAACAAAGGCTCCTGAATTCATTGTTAGGGAATAGCTGTGGGAGAAAAAAGAAAACCCAACAAAACCCATCCTACTTGCCTTTTGACATGTACTATAAAAAGACTGAGTTAGTGAGAAATAGGTTATGCACACAAAATAAAAATGTGCTGTATCAGGTTTTTTTCCTTTGGGGATTAACAAAGAAAAAAAAAATTATTTCTTTTTGGTGGCATTTCCTCCACTGGGCTCAGAGAAAACCAAAATTCCCAGGTAAGGGTTTAAGATGTGTAAATGTAAAAATATTTCTTTTCTAGTTAATACTGCTAAAATCTAAAGCTTGCATTAACGAGTTGCAAAGTCTCACACGTGGACTCCTTGCTCCTAAATGGCTATAAAAATATTAAATTTCTTAACTAGCATTCAACTAAACATTGAGATAAACATTTGCTGTGGTGCTTGCTTTATCCTCTTCCATTCAGCTACCAACCACTGTCTTGGAGAGGTTCACAGTACTGCAAAATGTAGCAGCTGAGGACTAGAACTATTTGTATGCAAATGGCAGCATCCATCACTGCTTACAAATGTGTGTGTATATATATATATATGCATATATTGTCCGAGCAACTATGATATAAGTTAAGGTAGTTTCATAGTTTAATATATAAATAAATATATTTTGATTTTTATGAAAATGCTTTTACCTTCTACAGTTGTCAATAGCTGCACAAATAGGACCAGATGTAATGGTAAATTCTTGCCTGCTCTGCATGAGGGTGTACAAAAAAAATATCAAACTCCCCCCCCCCCCCAAAGAATGATGAATCAGGCTTGTCAGAGGAATTTTGATTCATTAGTGGCCCAGGCAAACAGGAGGATGAGTGCATTTTTTGTAATAAAAATGTGGTGTCATTTAAAGCCACTGTGTAAAGCGTTTATTCTAACGCAGTTGCATAAGAGCACAACATAAAAATCAGTCAGGTAACAGCAAGATTCTCTTTCAATGACTTCAAAATGCTGCATTCATGAAGAAATCCCCTTGTAAAAGGTTTTCACTGTCTCTCTCTACGCATTGACCTTTCGGCAAACATAGGGTGAGCTGCCATTAACGGGTTCTTAGGACATTATTGGCGAGTACAATTTTTTTACTTTAATTTTCATGCTACTTTGCTTTTGACTATGCACCAGGGATATTTTTAGATTATTGATGACTGCACCATCTGGCTGTATTCTATTAATACCAATATAACTGAGTTTTGCAAACTCTTTCTCCTTCAGTTCAAACCCTTAGGCAACGTATCCTTCCACAGCTCCAGCAGGTACTCCAGAGTTGAGTGACCTTGGGTGCATTAAGCACAGAAAGTATTTGCTCACGTTTTAAGTGGGATTTCTACCTGTACTTTCTGACAGTTGGGAAAGTGGGACTTCAAAGAAACAGATTTCAAGGTTAATTATCTTATACCCTCGACTCGTGAATCCATCTGGATTTTGCTGAATGCAGAAACTTGACTGTTGGGTGCTTGGTGGTGGTGGTGTCATGGTCCAAAGATATGCTGAAGGCCTTTGCCCAGTATGAAGAGCTACAAGAGGGCCCTCACCAAGGGCTGGAGTTCAGCATCAGATTTGTAAGTCCAGTGGTGGAACTGGACATGGAGAAACTACTAATATTTTTGAGCCTGGAAGGATTCCTCCTTGATTTCATCAGAAAGCAGCCCAAAATGTCTGGTTTGAGTTTTTTGGAAGCCTCTTTTCATGGTTTCCAATCACCACCTTAAGAGAAGGATCCAAATATTTCAGTGTTCACTCTTTCAGTTTTAACACCAGCTTTGGCTGCCCTGCCTGTTTAGTTTTCAAATTCTGTCTGCTTTACGAGCTATTTTTAGTGCTTCCATCATTTTTATTTTGAAAAAGCATAAGAGTTCACAGAAGTCACAAGAATCATGGATTAAACACTTGACAATCTAGTTACACGGAAGGCTGTATTTTGGTTTCACTGGCAATAATTTAACTATAGTTTTACAATCCTTAGAGCTGTGATGTTTTGCTGGCCTTTTTTTCTTAGAATTAATCCTTCAAAGCAAAAATCTGTTGACACCAGGTATTTTGACAGTAGAGAAAGTGAACTGCAAACAGTGAATGTCCTGCTTCTGCTGCAACTCAGAGGCTAAGGAATATTTTTAAAACAGTGAATATGTTTGTGGGAAATTATTGAGAGAGAAAATGTTGATTTAAATCTTTTTCTAAAAGTTCCAGGAATTATTTGTCAAGCCTGGCTCAGCAGAGAACCCAACATTGTAATGGAAGTGTCACCTGGATATATGCATGTGTGTCAAGATACCTAGCTAGACAGATAGAAACCATTTTTAGGGAGGTGACAACAGGACTTGGAACAAGGATGTTTCTGCTGTATGAGCTGCAGAACAAAGTCCATTATCGAGAGCAGGAGCAGGGCTTTACTAACTTTTATTTAGCTACAGTTTAGAAACAATTGGCTAAAAACATAGCGTACTATCTTTCTGTTTGTTATAAGCCCCTGACTATAATTCTTATGGAAATTATTTTTATCTTCTCCAAAGGGAAAATGTTTTGGAAACTCCCTGTGGGTTTCTCAGACTGTTGGTTCATTACATGGATTACTCCTGCGGTGTTTTGGGCTCCCACACTCTGGACTGAGTTGTGATTCTATATCTATCTGCATTTCTTTCTTTTGCTGCCTTTTTCTTTCTGCAACCCACATTTTTCCCCACTGGGAAGTAAATTGTTTCATATTTTTCATTTGAAGCTAAGGCTCCTTAAATGACTTCCATTGAGGTTTTCCAAATCAGGTTCCATTAGCAGAACAAAAATGAAAACAATTCCTGCTGTGGTGAGCCTTAAGAAATGGGTTGTGTAATGAACCAAGACAATGGGTGATTGACAGTCAAGAATTTAGTTGGCTGTAGCCCATTTAACGAGGCCAGGATACATATGAAAAAAATCTCACTAAGGAATAGCCTCCCATGTCTCTCCTAATGTCAGCAAACAGTCAACCTTATACACCAAAGAAAATAAATACTCAGGTTTAAGGGCTTTGATAATATATGTCCCTGACAAAGATAAAACACGGGTAGCATAATTCCTTGGAGTTAAGGAGGAAAATTAACTTTAGAGCTGCTATTGCCAGCTCTGTGATTTTGGACTGGGGCACAAGCAAGAACAGGATGGGGGAAGAGCTAATATGGATATTGCAAAAAGCACAAGGGATCAGAGACTCCGAGTCTGTTACTGTAATAGCAGGGCAGCAGAACAACAGGAAGAGTAGAGATGCCCAAGAATTTCTGGAAAAAAAGAGTGGTATGGTGCCAGCTGGGCTCTTTATTTAGTGCTGGCTCACCGCCAGCGCTTCGGGACACCAGTGGGGTCCTGCAGAGACACTTTGGTGTGTGCTTTCCATAGCAGCTGACACTTCATCTTCAGGGGTAAACTGGCAGATGCTGCTGAAGCACAGCACCTGCACAAGTTCAAATCACGAGCAAGTTCAACTCACGCGCTGCCCTGGAGCAAACAGTCCTCCCAGGACATTTGTGATGTGGTGCTAAGGCAGACCAAAGGCTCTTTAGGAACTGGGCTTGATCCAGTGGGAATTAGGTAGCTTGCTGCACCTCATCCTGCTAGCTCTGGCATGTCACCAAGTGATGTCAGACACAGGCTGGCTCTGCAGAGAGCTGCTCTCACGTGTCTGCACAGGGCTCCCTACAGCATTAGAAAGGAATTCACCTCGTTCTGCATGTCTTCCTTGGATGTCCACTCTCCCAGATCTGCAACACTGTAAAACATGAGGAGAAACAGTAATTCTGTGAGGTATCAGCATGGGTCTGCTGCAGCCAGAGAATAAACCTTGCTGGCCCACGTGCCAGTGTGAAGTGGTGAGTACACTGTGTCACTGTGCTGCTTATTGTAGGAATGTTTCAGGAATCTCACTGAAAATGTTCTGAGGTAACTAAAGTAACCCAGTTCAGACAGATTTGACTTCTTAGATAAAATGGTGCTGTTTTCTGAAAGTCTGTCTCTGGCATGCCTCAAATAGTCACTTAAAACCTGGGGATTCCTCAAAGTCCCACCTCAAAATTTGGAGAGACTTAGATCTTAGCATTCAAAATCAGCCTTTAATTACCTCATAGGCAAGGAGGACAGAAAAATTTAAAATTAACTGTTTTCTGCTTTTCAGTAATTTTTTATGTTAAAGTGAGAACTGTCTTTTTCAGCCCTCATCTTGCATGTTTTCTGTTGAAGGTAAAATGAAAACATTCTGACCTGAGGAAAATCCAATGAAATTCCTGGTGAGCTGGTGTGGAAGGAAATTTTGCTTTCTGTTTAGTCCTGCAACATGTTCTGTGTTGATAGCGCTTTTGGATAGCTCTGATCTGGACAGTTGGACCACGATGTTTCTATCTAGAAAAAAAACAAGTATTCTCCTCCCTCCCCATTCTTCTTCAAAGTATTACTAGTATTGGCTGATGAAAAATTAATCTTTAATAAAACAAAAGCATTGCCCCAAAAGCCTGTGCTATGGATAGCAGTACGTGAGGTTGTGACCTTAAAGAAAGCTGCAGTACTTAACTTCTCAGCCACCTATGCCAGTATGATAGAAATCAGGACCAGCAATCAAAAGTAGGATTGCAAAAGGAAAGCATTTGGAGACCACCCACGCAGGTTACTGAAACACTTCCTTTTTCTCTAATAATTATTTATTTTTTCCATAAATTCTAAACATAGCCTCAGAATCTTCTAATTTGGTAGCTGCTTGTTGTAAGAGAGAAGATTAATAAGTAGTTCATGTTTATAAAGTTTTGGATTACTGATTTGTGGGGTGCCATAAACCAAGCTTGTTGCAACTTTCCCTTTGCAGCGTGTCTTGGGGTATGGTAGGAGGGCATTAAGTTTTTTTCAGGTCCTAATAATTCACACTCATCTCATGGTCAGAGTTAACTAATGCTGCAAGATGTTCACCTTGTTCACCTCAACTGCTTTTTATTTGGGTCACTGGACTACTACAGATTTTCACAAGGAGCTACTCCACAATCCACTAGAGCTGTTGGAAAATGTTTGCTGAGCAGCCCTTCTCTTCCCTGCTTCATTTCATTTCACCAGGCTTCATCTGGACTGGAAGCAGAGCTGTAGTTGCCTTGAAAACTTCCAAGTCAAACACGGTTGCAGCTATCAAACAGAAATATCTCCAGGATTAGGGAGGACTATTTTAGGCCTCAATTTGGGATTTGGGAATCCTTCATTCTAGCCAAGTCCTTCTGGAGGATTTCCTAAACTCCATAGCAGCTATTTATTTCAACTAATTACAGACAATCTGTTCTGGAGAAAACGAGTGTTAGTACAGGACTGAAATGTAGTAGAAGTGCCTGTGAAACATTCCCATTTCCAAAAAGCATCAAAATTTTTTGCTCATTATTTTAAAAGGAACCTGACATCATCTGATAATTTAAGTAGCCCTTCCCCAACCCTCAAAAGCCACAAACAACCAGCTTCTGGCTCTCAGCATCTGTCTCTTTTGAGAATTTTCTATGATTTTTTTTTTTCCTGTTGATAAATATCAGCTCACAAAATGAAAACAAGGCAACCATGAGAGTGCCCCTGTTTCAAGTGGCAAGAGCAATCATGTGCATCCTGCAAATTCCAGGTTGCAGCACAGGGTCTATAAAAAGCCCATCCAATGGATATGAAGGAGTTAGCCTAATCTGGGAGTATTACCCACATCACAACTGGTGCTTCTGCGCAGGTGTGCCTGGATACAGGCTGCTAATATTTTTAAAGTCTCTGCTCCATAAGGTTAGGAAAAAAAAAATGATTGTGATAAAAACTGGAAAGACTAAAACACCGCTTGTTCTTGAAAACATCTACAGGAAATTAATTTTATACCACTAATAGAATTTATACTAAAGTAAGCACAAACAAAGGAAAGAGATCTGAAACCAAATCATGGAGTAGTGTTTTAATAGTCTTGTAGTTGCAGCACATTCCATAAAACGTCAAAAAATTTAAAGATAACTGTTGACTGCAGCAGCCTAATAAAACTTGAGCACTAAATTTTAAGGAATCTTTACAAATGTCATCAGAGTGCATGTTGTAATGCATTACATCTTAGGACAGACTGCGAGAGTTGGGGTTGTTCAGTCTGGAGAAGAGAAGGCTCTGGGGAGACCTTATTGTGGCCTCCAGGATCTGAAGGGGCTACAAGAAAGCTGGGGAGGGACTTTTTAGGCTGTCGGGCAGTGACAGGACCAGAGGGAATGAATTAAAACTAGAGAGAGGTCGATTCAGGTTGGACATTAGGAAGAATTTCTTCCCCAGGAGGGTGGTGAGACACTGGCACAGGTTGCCCAGAGAGGTGGTGGGAGCCCCATCCTTGGCAGTGTTCAAGCCCAGGCTGGCTGGGACTGTGAGCAACCTGCTCTGGTGGGAGGGGTCCCTGCCCATGGCAGGGGGTCTGGAACTGGGTGATCTTTAAGGTCCCTTTCAACCCTGACAATTCTATGATTCTATGATAATTTACAAGCACAAATAATTACTTTGAAGGAAGTGAAGCAATGAAGTTTAAAGCACCAGGTCTAGGAACACTATTGTTTCCTCATGCAGGCTGCTACTGAAAGCTCCTACTCATCCTTAGGGTAACTGTGTACCACAGACTGCAACAAGTAGTGATCACATCTGTAATCTTGTGTTGATGAACTATAGTGCAGTACTTGGGGGAAAAAAAGTTAACACACCGATGTGGGATGATAAATATGATGAATTGGGGATAGACATTGATTTATTACTGACAAACAGAAATTAGGAAAATTCAAGCTATAAATTATGCCCATTAGTTACCTTCTATGGTTTTTTGTAATGATCTGCATTTTGCTGTCCTACTTCCATCCTTAATTTCCTCTCTTTAGTAATCTAAATAGACACAGAATTATTCTGCTATAATGGGTTCAAAATTTTTTGGTTTTAAGAAGAAATGATAAAATATCTATACCCTGTAGTGCTAGGTGATGGTATATGTCTGTTCAATGATAGCTGTATCCATGTCAGAAGTACAATGCTAATAAACTAAGAACATCCACGCTAGAGCAGCCAAGGATGGATAAAGATGCATTTTACTATCAGTCAGGAGAATTTCCTCAACGTTCCTTGGCTGATCTTCAAAGTCCTTCATTCAAAGTTGCCTGAAAGTTGCCATCTTACCTTTGATTCAGACCCTCAGTCATTCAGTCAATTTTCTCCTCTCTCTCAAATATCCTGAAAATAACCTTCAGCTTCTTTAAAACATAAAGCTTTGGCGTTTTGGAGAAACTGTAATGAGCCAATAAACCCAATTTGGAGGCTGGTTAGTATCACATAAATTAATTTCCCTGCTAAATGATCAGAGTCACATCCACCTTTTTCACTACCATCTGCCTCACAACAAAGTTGGCACTGTACTCCTTTGAGAGGTGGACTGTAAAAGTGTCATTTAGAAAAGGCTTATTAACAAAATCCTTTCTAAGTTCCAATTTTCCTGTTCCAGGGTGATGAGCACAGGCAGCATATATACCGTTAGCAGGAAGCACTCAAATGTCCATATGGCATGCACTTAAAAAAAAAAACAAACCAAAAAAGGTAAGATCTATACACACCTATACAAATATTCACCTTCATTTTCAGGCGCTTTCCGAAGTACCTGATTGTGACAATTCTGTTGGTTGTTCGTTCTGCCTCTGAAGGAACAGTCCCTGCCAGCTGGGGTATTTCCCCTTGTTGCCTCTGGACTATATAATCGAGCATTTTGCCACACCTATAAAATGGCACTGGAACAAATGATTTTTCCTGAGCTTGCTCACCTCTTCTTATGTGTGACAGACACTTGAGGTCATTTACTCGGCCATCTCATTTCATTCCTCAACAAAGCCAGGAACTTGGCAAGGACTTTGAGCTAGTCCAATGGCAGATGATGCACAGAGAAACAGACACGTACTCCAGCCTTCTATGCTGCAGGAATTCTCATTTCTAAGTCCTCAGTTGGACCATTCCTAACGATGCAAAGCTCCAAGCAGGCCTTCCCCAGTTGACTGGTGTTGCCCAGAGTTCACCAAGGGGAGATGTGGCATGTTCACCCTCCAGCCCGGAGGGGAAGGTAAGGACTGGAGTCAGTCAGCAGCTTCTGGTGGAAACAGTCATGGGGACAGACAACCCCACTGCCCTGCAGCATCGGAGCAGTGCTGCTGGGTACTCTGGCTTTGGCTGGAGCTGCTCCTCGCCTCCTGGGACCCTGAAGTACCACCCACAGGTAGCAGGGACAGGGCAGGCTGCACCAACTCTCTGAAAAAGAACCAGTTTAGATCATACACGCAGGACAGAGAGCTTCCTGGAACCTATTTGGCTTTCTAGTGTCTCTGTTCCTCTTGTTTGGGTTTGTCTGCTATTTCCTGCCTATTTTCTTCCCCTCACCACATAAATGCTTTTGCTTCCTCTCTGTGTAATGTGGGGAATCAAGCTGGCTTTGTAGCTTACAAAAGCCACACAAGCTCTCCAAGCTTAGCTTAGCCCTTGTGTTTACCAACTGTTGCAAAGCAGGAAACCACCCGAACATGGTTCCTAAAATGAAACTGAAAACATCTTTCTGTTTTTTTTTTACTTGTGGGTAAATGCACATGGAAGCTAAGACTTTATATTGAGAAGCTGGCAGTGAAGGCAAGGAAGCTTAGGACCAGGAGTTTGATTTCCTTTTTCCACTAACCAAAGAAAATAAGGTGACAAAATCCACTCATGAGACAGTGGGGCAATGTTTTTCCATGTGAAGGAAGTGAGGAAGTTAAATACTCAAGTTAGAATGTGTGTGTAATATGTTTCCCTTTTACACAGCAGAGTCAGAAATTAACAGTGCCATCAAATGGAATTTTACCAGTGTCATTTGGTTTGCAGTGAGTGGTATGAGTGGCACTTACCTTTCCTGGGCTGCGGTACCTCTGGGCCATGAGCTTTCAGACAAGGGAGCAGTGTCCACAGGACACAGAGGCATCACGTTATGTTGTTCTCTGTCACCACGTGTCCCACAGCATGATGATGTTCTGTGATATATAATGCAGACAGTAGCTTTGGTTTATTTTCAGGAATAAGACATAGTTTTTTCTCCTGATTCTTAAAACCTCCATTTTTCCCCCCCCCTTAGCACTAGCCATAAATCCTGATGTAGTAACAGGAATTAGGACTTGAGTTACAATGACATCTCCTTTCTAAACAACTTGAAAAGACACTGCTAAGAAGGTTTCCATAATTTTCTATCTTATTAAGTGTAATTGGATTCTTTATTTTTTTTTTCCCCCCACAATATTTATTTCCTCTGGTTTGTTTTTATGGGTGTTCTAGGAAGGACTGGTTTTTGAGAAATTATTTTCAATAAATATACTTAGGAAACTTCAGACAGTTCAAACAACAAAACCAGTAGCAGCAACCACATGAGTCAAATTTCACTTCAAAGAAGTTTTTGAAACCACACTGTGATTTTCTGATCTGTTTTCTGTCCTCAAAATGGAATCCAAATGACTTTTATGTAAATTAAAAATAGCAAACTGTATGACTGTAAAGGTCAAAATCTAGACCACAGAATTACTAACAGTGTTTCTTTCAGATCTATTGTCTTCTCAAATTTAGAAAGAATTGGAAGCTTTCTTCTCCATCAAAATTAGCTCTACCAGTAGAACATCCAGAACACGTAAGATATTAAATCTTTCATTCACCTGAAAATGGATTTCTTTTCAGCTAAAAGAACCATAGTGTACAAATCTAATTTCTCTGATGTTCCATTTCTGTATGCAACAGAAGGAGATTTCATACTGACTATGCTGCTGAATTTTATTCCTTTTAAAAACACATATTAAATGGTAGTCTCGGACATTTTGGGAGTCTGGTTTCTGAATGTCTTCTTAAAATACTGAAAACTCCAAAGTACACACATGTTGCTCTACGGCAATACCAATATTAGGTAATAACAAAATTAACTTATCTCCATGTCTCAGGTACAATAAACTGAAGAGACAGAAACTTCTATTTGCTCCTGCCAGCATCTCAGGAGGTTCTTCTCTAATTCAGGAGGTCAGTGAAGATTTTTCTGCTCATTATGGGAGAACATTTCTGTTCTTAACCTGTCATGACTGCAACCGGTCTCTCAGATCCTGAAAACATGGAGATGCCTATTTTGAGCTGGGAAAGGTTGCTCAAAAATCATCAGTGGTTTGGCTAATAAGCCAAACCCTGTGGTCTCAGACTGCAGTGAGCTCCTTCAGGTCTCTTCAGTTTGGTTAGGTCCAAAAACTGGCAAATAAACTGTTCTGCATTTCCCAGGAATTCCATGTAATTTCCACATGAATGAGGTTTACCTGAGATCTCGGAACTCATCACAACTACTTTCTGTCTCTCCACCTGAATTACAGAGGCTTCCAAGTTCACAAAAATGGGAATTTCTCCTTGGGAAGAAAAATTTTGGGCGGATTTCTGCCGGAACACATGAGAAACATGTAAAGTCCTTTCAAGGAATAAAAGGTAGCTTCCTTACTGCTGGAAGTGCAGCCAGTGTTTATCTGCCCCACATCCTCCTCCGTGACTGCTGGGTGGTTTGAGGAGCACTGCCTGCTAGCTGGCAGCAGCCTAACTGCCGTAGCACCAAACTGCTGAGCCAGGTTTCTTCTCCTATGAAACAGGGCGTGCTACACTACTTAAGAAAGTTTAAAAATAGATTTTCCTGGGGTTTGTGGGTTGACTTTGGGCATAGGAAACATTCTAGCAATGCTTTATAAATACTGCTTGCCTTTTTTCTTATTCCTATCCTCAACATCCTACAAATAAAGCTTATACTCCATGTTTTACAGGTTCAGAGCTGTCTCACTGCCAGCCAAAACCACAGGCATTGTTTACAGTGGTCATTAAAACACCTATTAATGTACCTGAGATCTCAGCTTGTCAAGTCAACATTAATCTGGTCCAATTTCCTCCAGGTACATGGTCACAAGAAGCAGAACCCTGCTTGTCCTTCGGGCAAGTAAGATTCTGTACACAAGACACATTTTTGGCATCACTGCTGGGAGGACACTGTGCGTTCACCCCAGGCTCTTTTACTGTGTTGCTGCTGGATCTTAACTTTTCAAAGACACGGTTGCTGATTTTAAAATGAAGCCATTTCTGTTAACCTGCTTAAAACCAAACCTACCATTTCTTTGTACATGTTTTTGGCACAAACACTGTTTGGTTTTTTTTTCAGGGTGCATCACTTGGTACTCAGCAGATGAAAATGAGCTTGGTCACTTTGTGTTCTCAGCTGACAGGACACAAATCTTCAAAGACGGAAAAGCTACATCACAATATTTAAGATGACATTGTGCTTGAGGTGGCAAGCCCTGCTCAAGCACAACACACTATTTGGAAAGCTTGCAAGGTTTATTAACCTGACCACAGCACCACGTAGAATGTGGCTCTGCCATTTCTTGTTTCGCTCTGAGCATATCCAGACGTGAGACACCCTGGATAGCTGCATTTTGAATGCAATTGTGAATACAAAATACTCAGCTGGGAGGAAGGCATTAAAAAAAAAAGTAAACTGCAGTTCAGGTTGTGGTCTGCTCAGTTTGTACAGTCAACTGACTTCAGTGCATGAGGTGCAGGATGAAGCCACAGAGCCTGAACCTGTGTTCTCCTCCCAGAGCAGGCAAATGCTGCAGCAATCAGCAACAGGCAGGACTGGAGGTGTATTCTGGAACTGTTTAGAAGCTCCAAATGAGCAAAACCACCATTGCCTGCTCCCTGTCAGTTACACCCAAAGACAGTTTGTTTAATCTAGAGTAACAAATGTCTTCTAATATATATGAGCTGTGTAAACACTAGGGACAAACATCTGTTTAGGTTTAAAATTAACTTTTGCTTGGAGACAGGCATAGACTGGGCTCAGAAAAACTTAGATATGGACGTGTGAAGTGGGAGGGTTTGAACCAGCCTTTCAGTGGGAATTGCAGCCAGCTGCAGAGGGGGAGGCAGGAGAGGGCAAGAGGAGAACAAGGCTATATTAAACCTCTTTATTTACAGACTGTAGGTAGGGGCTATTGTGGTTTAACCTCTGCTGGCAGCTAAACAGCACACAGCTGCTCACCCACCACTTCCCCCCTTGGGATGAGGTTCAACAAGGCCAAGTGCTGGGTCCTGCCCTTGGGTCACAACAGCCCCAATCAATGCTACAAGCTGGGGAGGAGGGGCTGGGCAGAAAAGGACCTGGGGGTGCTGGTGGAGACCTGTCTGAACATGAGCCAGCAGTGTGCCCAGGTGGCCAAGGAGGCCAGTGGCATCCTGGCCTGGATCAGGAATGGTGTGACCAGCAGGAGCAGAGAAGTGATCGTGCCCCTGGGCGAGGCTGCAGCTTGAGCACTGGGGTCACTTTTGGGCACCACAGGATAAAAAAGACATTGAGGGGCTGGAGCAAGTTCAGAGAAGGGCAACAAAGCTGGTGAGGGGTCTGGAGAAAATGTCTCCTGAGGAAGGGCTGAGGGAGCTGGGGTTGTTTAGTCTGGAGAAGAGGAAGCTGAGGGGAGACCTCCTTGCTCTCTACAGCCCCCTGAAGGGAGGTGGGAGTGAGGTGGGGGTTGGTCTCTTCTCCCAGGTAACCAGTGAAAGGACAAGAGGAAATGGGCTGAAGTTGCACCAGGGGAGGTTTAAGCTGAACATTAGGAAAAATATTTTACTGAGAGAGTGGTGAGTCCTTGGAACAGGCTGCTCAGGGAGGGGGTGGAATCACCATCCCTGGAGGCGTTCAAAAACCATCTAGACGTGGCACTTCAGGATATGATTTAGTGGTCATGATAATGTTTAGTAGAAGGTTGGACTTGATGATCTTGAAGATCATTTCCAACCTTAATGATTCTATGAGTACTAATGAAATGATAAAGTAACTGATAGAAGCCAGGAAGACTCTACCTGTGCCCAAGATGCCAACTTTCCCTGCTCCAGACATATGGAAGGAAATTAAAAACAGGTGACCCCACCCCAGGCCAACCCTCCCCTTATATACAGGCATGACATGGGTATGGTATTGACTATCCCATTGGCTGGTTGGGTTGTTCATCCCAGTGTGGCCCTTCCCAGATGCAGCCCCTCCCAACTGCTCGGGCCAGAGGCTGCTGGTGATAATTAACCCAAACCCAACCCAGGGCAGGAGCTGTGAAGGAAAACAAAACAACACAAATCAACTGAAAAAACTAAGAAGAAAGTAAAAGGATGGTCCCGGTGAAGGTAACAGAAGACCAAACTGTTAATTGTTTACAGTCTGCTGTAATTGATAGACACATTTTGCTGGGTTGAAGTCAGAGAGACACAAAACTGGTGACTGTATAATCTCTGACAGACTGCAGGAGAGTGAGAAGTACCAATGGCTATTCAGGGAATAAGATACTCAGATGCTCTTGCTAGTCAGGAGAAACTAAAGCTTTTTGGCTAAGAGGTGAAGATGGTGTTTTCTGAGTACCAACTATTTCACTATTCTAAAATCCTGCTTTCCTTTGCTTATTCAGAGTTTCATTGCCTTGAAAAGTTTCACTGCTTAGTTTGTAAATACTTGATTTGTGGGTGGTTTTTTTGCTTGTTTGGGTTTTGGGGTTTTTTTTTGAGGTGAAAGGCTGAATTTTATTGTGTAGGGGAAAGAAATCAGAGCGAGGACAACAGCATAACTCTCATGCTCTGACAACCTGGTTTGCCCTTTACAGTTTTGTGGAGCAGTTAGGAAGATCGCTGTCTCTCCCCCCAAGCCACATGATGGTCACAGGGAAAAAAAAATCAGCAAGGATGAAAGTGGGGAAGGGATCATTGTTGCTGTGGCGTTAGGGTTTTACTCATTTTGGACTTATTCTTGCCAGAGGTGATGAGTTCAGGGGTTTACTGCTTGGGTTTTTCTTCTTTTAACTGGCAAGACAACTAGACCATCCTCACTGTTTTGGAGAGCCTTGGAAGTGGGTGCAGGCACTTGCTATGGACACATGGATCATTTTATATTGGATACTGTACTTTTTGAAGTAGCCTTAAGATGATTTATTGATATCACTGGACCAGCACAGCTACAACCCTGTCAAGAATTTGGGAAAAGTATGGGAGATGCTTTGACTGAGAAAAGTGACCTATGAGACTGCAGGTGGGGTCCATCTGAAGCCACAAAGATGGTTCAAATATGCCACTGAACTTGAAGATGTTTTTTTTAGTCTTTGGTCAGACAGTTTGACAGTTGGTAGTGTGTCTGTGAATGATGAAGTGCTGCTTAAAGCACTGCTGACCTCTTGCTAGTCCTTCCAAAAAGGAACAAGAGAGTTGTCTTTATAGGTGCTAAAGGTCTCCAGCACATCCCAATAATCCACCTTCAGCAGGGATGGAGATCCTCAGCAAAACAAGCTATATTAGGCCTTTCTGCACTGGGAAGAGCAACACTGTCAATCCTGCTGACTTCTGCAGTTAACCCAGTGTTTAAGAGATGATAGTGGGGGTTTTCCTGAAATATATTGCTATGATGTATGTCTGTGATAAGAAATATTACTCTTGACTGGTTAAGTGCTCCTCTCTGATTCTCTGTATAGAGAACCCCCAGGTACTGAAGGTGTGATGCTCAGATATTACAGTGGTAGGGAACACAAATATCTGGAAAGATCCCTGGTAAATGATATGCTCTGCCGATAAACCTCTGCCAAATTCTATTCAAATGGCAAAGAGATAATGTGAATATGACTCTAATGAAGGAAGGCTAGAGTTGCCATAATGCATGCAGGTGCAATTGCTCCAAATCTCTCTTAAAATCCATTTTCCTGCCAGTGCTCATTCTTCTTTTAAACAGAAGTTAATACTCTGCTGACATTACTGAACTCCATCATGCTCATTATCTCAGGCTAGCATTTACATCAGGTTTTTGGAGGTGAAAGACCAGTTCATTAACTCTATTGTGTCACTCAATGACTTCCTGTAGAGAGATCATAAGTCAGATGGTGGGTGTCACTGCTGGAAGATAAAAGACAGCTATAAAGTAGGAAGACAACTGGTATAATTTGCAAAAATGAGGAAAAAAATTACTCTATAGCCTTTAATTTCTATTCATAGTTCATGTTTTAAGTATGTTATTTAGAAAACAGTGCATTTGAAGGATTTTTTTTTAATGAGTTTCAGAGAATGGAAAAGGTTATAGGTTGCTTATTTCTTTTTGAATTAAAGAGAAGAAATAATATAGGTAACAACTAGCAGCAGTTCTGGTGAAAATGGATTAAAAATGGGTGTTTTAAAGCCAGATGTGTTGAAATGCCCATATATATAAACTTGTCTTGGCTTAAAGGGGAAAAAAGAGTATTTGGAAAATTATTACTTTGTCAAAATGATAGTGTTATAAAACTGGTTGAATTTTTATTAAAGAAAAAAACAGCTGCCAGGAATCAAAACCCACTTATTTGATAAAAAACAAAACCAAAATCCCCACACTGTTTCCTCAGAGTAAAGAAAATGTTTATTTTTAGAATACTCTCTGGGATGAAAGAATTTTTTAAGACTTTTTTTTTTAAATGGAAAGTAGGTTCCTACTGCTACGGCTTATCAATTGAACATGAAGCCTCTCAGTTTGCACATCGAAAATAAACCAAAATACCTTTCATGCTTTTTTTTTCTAAGAAAATTTTCAAATATGAGCCTTTTCAAGTGTAATTAACAACTATTTAAGGTAAAGAAGCAGTGTTAAATAAGGAAAACCTCTGCCACAGAGCTTTGCAGCTTCTGCTCAGTTTCCCTTTCCCTGGTGCTCCACAAAACGGTGGGAGATGGTTTGTGACACTTTTTCCTCCCTAAGATGTAAAAACATTGCCAGGAAAGGGGGAAACTTTTAATAAGATCAAATATTTGCAGGTTCTCTGTGCTCCAAAGCACCAAGAATAAAGGCCCATGCTCTGGGAGAGGTTGGGCAGACGCTCCCTAGGGATGTCCTGGGCGGAAGCCATCTCTCACCAGCAGAGGAGCAGCTGCTCCAACTGGTGGTTACTGGGTGGTGCTGGTTGAGCTTCTTCCTGCAGAATAGACATTAGGAAGAATTTCTTCCCCAGGAGGCTGGTGAGACCCTGGCCCAGGTTGCCCAGAGAGGTGGTGGAAGCCCCATCCTTGGAAGTGTTCAAGCCCAGGCTGGCTGGGGCTGTGAGCAACCTGCTCTAGTGGGAGGTGTCCCTGCCCATGGCAGGGGGGTTGGAACTGGATGAGCTTTAAGGTCCCTTCCAACTCTGACAATTCTATGATTAAAATAATCTTTGTAGGACACTGACAATAGTAAGGCAACTAAGCATATTTAATAATATCTTTTTGTATTTTAGTACCTTTAGTAGTCCACTTCTTCAGTTGGTGGCACTGGGATTTCCAGCTGGTGACGTTGTCCGAGAGCTGGGAGCAGGCAGGAAAACAGCAGCTGTTTATCCATCTGTACAGAATGAAAAGCAACTACACCACTATTCTTACTTTTGAGGTCTTGAGCTGTCTAAAAAAACTTATGACTTGGGAAGCTTAAGATCTTGTTCTGTTCCAGATCTATTCAAACTCTCTTCTCCAAATAAACCCTGGTTTCCCCTGTTCCTTCATATTCATTAACGATGAAAAGGAGTGCAGTTTCCAAGCTACAGATGAAAGAATAAATGAGTTTTCCTTTCTACTAGCTGGGTCAGAAACAGCTATTTTCCCTTCCTTATCCTGCCCCCACTTCAGCTAAGTCTCTTTAATACTAAGCTATTGGTACCTGAAGCGAGAATCCCCTTCTCAGCTCCTTTAAAGACGAAAAGCACAACTGAAAGAGGGAACAGAAGAAAGAAATGCTACAGTGGCATCAATCTCACTACAATTCACACGGTTACGTGTTGACAAATTTGGTTCCTCTTACTGTGCTACCTGGCAGCATCCCTTGCTCTATTTTTCATCTGGATTGAGGCACTCTTCACAAAACCCTTTATTACTTGTCATCCACTTTATATTGTCCCCCCCTCTCTGTACCCTGCAATTGTAGGCTGTGCTCACTTGCAATATTTTCTGCTATTAACAGACTGGTTGAATGTTTTTTTTGTACCAAGTAGCAGCTCTGTAATTGGAGACCTAAGAGTCACTTAATATAAAGATCACTGAGAATCATAAACCATTTTCTTCTTGACCTTTTCTAACAAAACATTAGCTTCTGAGTCAGCCTCCTTTGAAGCAACAGAAGTGCTACATATTGTCTTGTTGATTTCTGACTTCAAGCAATTCTTCTCTTCCATTTCCTCCTATTTTTAGCATCTGAAGGCTGAATTTTTGCAATATGCTATTGCTCTTTTATGATTTTTTTTTTTCGGGAACAAATGTCAGCACATCAAAAAAATCACTGCTTTTAGTGTGTGTCACTTGAGATCAGTGGAAAAAAATACTTTGTAGGTCTCCTTATTGAATCATAGACCGTGGGTGCTACTATGAGTATTTGTCACAAAAATTCTGGGACCAGTCATATGAGCATCACTTCGTTGATAAGCAAAATCCATGAAAACTCTCAACACTGAAGAGGGGGACAAAAAATGAATGTTATCCCAAAGGTGAAGGGGTATGCAACCAAACATTGCTCTCGTGTGCAGCTTTTGAATGTGTTTTGTTATATGGCTTATGGTGGGTTTTTTTTCTATCAATTATACAGTATTTGTAATGAAAATAACTGTACATGTACATGCACTTGAGATGTTCACCTCCTCTCTCTCTGTTTAGATTCAAGTCTTACAACTTCCAGACCTGAAATGTTTTCTGCAGTGATCAAATCCTCTCAGACAACCATACAATAGCTATTTGTAAGGAAAAGAGCTTTTAATTTTGAGGAAAATGGTTCATACCCTCTTTCTGATCTTTGGTTAGCAAGGAGAGGGGGATGTGGTGTCACCGCAGATGCATTTGGCAGATACAGACAGGGGCCATGGTAGCTCCCCTGCTGCCAAATAAATTCGCCTTCAGTGTATGCAGATTGCTATCTCCTCATCATATATCTATGTCTGTGGACAGTGTCAGCCTCCTCATAGCATATACAGCTACAACTCTTACATAGTCTGCAACACCAAATATACATTTTAGGGTTAGAAGGACTCTATTTTTCTGTGATAATCAATACTTCTCTGTCTTGCCACCTGTCCAGAGGCGTTCAGTGTGCTGTTCAGAGGCACTCACCGAATTTCATGAACATCTGGGAGGAGTGCAACAAGCAGAAAGACTTCAATATATTGGGCAGAAACAGCTGGTACGGATTTTCCAGAACTTTGTTCAGTTTGCCATTCAGCGAGTTCGTGTCTAATGCGATAAAGAAATGGAATATATTAAACATTTAAAACAGGGCTGCTAAATTGCCACCTAGTGGTCTTGTAATGAAGTTAACATCTCTGGCACCCTGATCTCGGCGGGGGGGGAAATACCAGTGTGATTTCTGTATTTTTGTCAGGGTATTGGGACCAGTGTTCACTGCCTGTAATGGGGTCAGAGTGGAAGGGCAGCAGAGAATAATTTCCGAGCCGATGCAAGAAGGGGCTGCTGGAACTGTTGGGGTGCCAGGGGCAGCTCGTGCAGGATTTAGACACCAAAAGGGAATTTCAAGGCCAATGAGCCAGCCTGTGCACAGGGTGAAAAATGCTGCCAGGTAGGAGCCTTAGTCTGTCACCTCAACGACTTATTATTCTTCCTTTTTTTTTAAAAAAAGAAAAAGAGTAAATATTTTGATATAAATACTATTTTTATATAAATTAAAGGTTTTCTGACTCTTGGATTTTTGTCCTCCTGAGTGTAGAAAACACTTTGCTCTGCTGGGGTATTCTCCCACCTTCTAGTCTCACCCAGCCTGAGCCATATGTTCATCAGCATTTGCTGTTTACACAGAGCCAAGCAGATGGGAAACAACGAAGGAGCACAAGTGGAACAATAAGTTTTGCAGTTCTGCCTTTGTGATTAGTCACGTAGGTCTGCCCAGAAGCTACTAGGAGAGACTAAAAATAATTTTTCAATATGGTGCGCCACACAAACAAAGTCTTTAGGGATTAATGCATCCTCAATCATCTTACCAATAATCAACTCGAGGTGCACTGGACTGCAGAATGACAAAGCTGATGCTCCCAGGAGGTGGAGGCAGAAGAGGCCTCGTGTTGGGAAGCAGTCCTGGAGTGGGGGCTGCAGGATACATCTCTGGGAGGACGCATCAGTTGTGTCAGAGATAAGTCAGAGATAAGTCAGTCCATGGTAGCAGAATCCAAGTGATTTGTGATTCATCTTCCTCCTCCATCCTGTCACCTGCTGGGATATAGTCCAGTTAGAGGATGAAGAAGAAACATCATCTCAGAAAGACAGACTGAGAACCCAGACTGCACCTTCACTGAGGTCCTGTGTAGTTTAAGGTGTCAGATGAGCATGGCATTAGTCTAAGTGTGCTGCATAACCCAAAAGCTTAACCCTGGCCAAAGCACATCCCTTTTGCAGCTCGCTGGGCTCTTGTTTAAGGTTTTGGCACTTCTCGTGTCTCCTCTCGTGATGAACTGGACCATCACTTCCCACAGAATATGAAGTGGGGCAGGTCAGGAAAAATAGGTGAATAAGAGAAAACAAACAGGGCTGGGGCAAGTGATAGGACTTGGGTAGCAATAAAAGTATTAAATTTGTGACAGGAATATTGTCTTCCTACACTTCAGGTTTTGTTACTAAATACAACTCAACATAAATAGCACTGTATAGCACTCTGGTTTTCTCTTTCATATCACTTTTGGTCTGGTTAATCTTAATCTGTTTTAAGATACAGTTTGATTTTAATTTGTGGGTATTATCCCCCTCTTTTTTTTTTATTTTTCATGTGACCTGTAATTCTCTTGTTTCACATTGCCCTTCGGTTTTGTTCAGGATCAATTCAGTTAAATTTGCATCTTTTCTCTTTGTTTTACATACTTGCATTGCACACTGGTTTGCTTTAAACAAATATTTATTGTTTCGCTAGAGTCTGACCTCACTTCCTTAATCATATTTTATTTCAATGAAGTTCTCTGTAGAATGAATAGCTCTCTCTAAACTGATTTATATATATTTTTTTATATTTCCAAGACCTCAGCTTCCCTATTTTTTAAGATATTATGGAATTACACTTAGAGAGGAAGCTGTAAACACACTCCACAAACTGATGTGCCGTAAGGGAAAGGCATGCAATTGGAAGTCACTCTACTCCTTAATGTACTCTAAGTGATTTGATCCTAAGGAGTAGGTAATAAAAGGTGAAAGGTAATCAATACAATACTGTCTGAAAAACTGCAAGTTTAACCACATAGCCATTGTCAATAAAATTACCCAGGGACAGAATGAGCTATAAATGTGACCAGCTTTTTCAAAAAATAACTGCCCTGTACCAAACCCCAGAAGATGGGGTAAGCCACAAACCAGCATTCAGATGCCAACTGCTCATTTGAACTGCAACCTGTGGTATGAGTTACATTTCCTCCTCTAGAGTGGTCTCTTCGGGGTTTATTAGGATTGGTTTTGACTAAGGGATTTACCATAGAGTCAATCTGTCAGTGTTCTGCTATCCCAGTAGCCTCCTGATTTTTCAGACCCTGTTCAGTTTGGCATGCCAATTGGCATCCATATAACTTGCCTTCAATTTCTGGGGCCTCAAGATATTTGAATATCTTCAAATACATCTCTTAACAACTTCTGCTGCTGTTTCCAGGTAGGAAGTCCTAGATCTTCCTGTCTTCATCCCCGACAAGTAGCCTGAGTTAATGGCTGGAGAACTTGTTAGATGAATCATTCATTACATTTTTTTACATTAAATTTCTACCTACATTTACAAACCCACCAAATGCTTCCAGTAGGAAGAAAGCATACTCCAGTGTTAGTGTGTGAGCCTCAAATAAGAGACACAACTGCTCATTTGCCACGTGTAGAGAATATGTGGCAGCATGAGGGTGGTGAGATCTTGCTTGCTTTGGCTCTGAAATGGTGTAACAGTAGAATGTCTCAGTCTTGTCTTCATCTTCTATGGCTATGTAGTTTTCACTCGGTTCAGAGCAGCCAGAATGAACTCGTGCCCAACAAAATACCAAACTGGTGGTCATAACTGGAGATGCGTTGTGTGGGGCAAGTTAGCCACACTAATTATTCTGCTTTAAAGCTTTTTAAAACAGAACGACAATCAGACACTTAAAAATGGACCAGAGTTTTCTCAGGCAAATAGCACATCTCAGGTTAACTGCCTTTTTTCTTGAGAGACCTTAAAGACATGAGCAGGGTACTCACAGTAAAAGGACAGTCGTGACCTAAAATCAGATTTTTAGGGTTTTTTTTTTAATGTACAGAATGGTTTTCAGTCAAAGGCTGTAAAAATTGAAGTAACTGGAATGTTGGGGGTGTTTTTTTAATAATTTTCAATAAAAATTGTGTGTGTGGGGTGTTTAAACAAGTTTGACCCTTTATAAGCAAGAGTTACCTTTATCCATTCACTTTTTATTTTCACTTTGTATGTGCGTGACCTCCAGGAATAAAAACAGCTGTAGATCCTGAAGTAAATTCCCTTCTGCCTTTCTTTATATGGAGCTGGTATTTATAATGAGCCTCCAGTCAGCTCTGTCATGTTAAAATGAACTTTCTGAATTACTGTTGTTCGCCTGATTTCACAATCAGCCCTTTGCAACCCACAGTACTGTCACTAACAATCTAACCAAAGGCAAGAATTTCTTTAATGTCTGGATCGCTTTATGTTGGATAATATCAACACCTTTCAGCAGCAGCAGTGCTTAAATACAGCTGGAGTGGAACAAAACAGAACATCTGAATTTTCAAAAAGCCTCACGTATCCACTCTTCTTTCTCTCCTGCTGGAATCCTGTAAGTTATAAATATTTTTTCCTATTCTTTCTATGTCTTGCTAATATTTTGTGTCTTGTCTTGGGTGTAAAAAGGTTAGCAAGTTTTAAGACTGATGGTCTTTGACATAGGGAAGTGGCTTTTCTGGTAGGAAGCAAATAGATTTGTAAAGTTGTATATAAATATTATGTTAAAAAACTTAGGTCAAGCAAAGTTATCAATCTCTCAGGAATATCTCTGTTGTTGTTTTGATGTGGATAAAGTGCACAAACTATTGTGTTTTGGAATAACACAGGAATAAAATGGCCAGAGACAGTACCTTTACTTGCAGCTTGAAGTCCATTTCCAGTCACCATTTCATCTATATTTTTCTTTAATTTTCCGTGACCATCTCTACTTACTGTTTTTCAAAGACAGCATCAGGCAGATGGGACGGGAGGGGTGGAGGAGAAGCTGCTTATGCCCATTCTCCATTCATCATCTTTTCAATCACCTCTTCATCCCCTTTCCTACAAAAATGAAAACCTTCACAAAACACTAGCAAGGTAACTTTTCTTCCCTGATGTGCATTTGTTGGGGTAAAACAAAGTATTTCCGCTGTCTGGTACTGATAACTATGCTTAAAAAAGACAGCTAGAATCACAGCAGATCTTCTTAAGAAATTGTATGAGGTATACAAAGTATCAATTAGGTTTAAAACATTAAGGAAAAAAAAATATATATTCTTGTGTCTGGCAGCAACAGAAGTGTTCAGCTGCTAGGGTGCAGGTGGAGATGAGCTCTGAAGAAATGCTAGAGCTAGGCCACTGATGCATATTACCAGAATAAATCCTTTCTTTGTCATCGAGTCCTCTTTGTACAGTAATGTTAGATGGGTCTAAACTCTGAGTAAGACGTGTGATTTCTTTCTAGTCTTATGACAGTGCAATTCAGCCTGGAATCCGACTTCAGTTCTGTTTCAGCACTGGCAGGAACGTTACCTGTTCCAAGGGCAGCACAGCTCCCTACCAACCTCAACCTCCACCGCTTGCCAAGGGAGTTATCAACGCTGTGCACAGCTGGAATAGCTCTGTCACTGAGCTAGGAATCCGAGGGGAAGGAAGGATGCCCTCCCAGCTGTTAATTCCCCCTTTTCCCAGTACTTTTACCTTGCCATGAAAGCTGTGAACCAGCAGAGGGCAATACATGCCTCAGGAAAATGCAGCCTAGGCAACAATTGGAAAGGATTGGGGAATTGTCCTTCTAGGACAAGCCTTCTTAGGATATTGGACATTTGATAGAACTACTCAAGCTTAATACAAACTGGGATATCCCAGCATAGGGTCTACCAGACATTTCTCAAATGCTCGTTCATCCCAGTAGCTCCTTTACTGGATAAAACCAGTAAATTAATTAGTTCTCACTTGTAAACGAAGGGTGAAACTGAACTGTTAGTGCTTTCCCTCAAGATGAATCTGAGCAAAAACTGGTTTGGTTTATAACCTATTCATTGCATAGGTGTTGTGCTGTTTGCTTTCATTTCCCTACTGCAGCCTTTCTCTATTTAGTGAGCCACATCTTTATGGGGATTTTGCTTCACTAGCATCAAGTAATACTTAATGTCATTGGTTGAGGAGCCAGTCTTTGGGATATCATTGGTTACAGAATATGGCACAGCTGAAAGTGCAGTTGTTATTTAAAAATATATTAGAAAAATAAACGTTTCTTGCTTTCATTTCACAAGTCTGCAATCTTATGTAAGGATCCTCATAAAGAAGTTTGGTTTTTTTAATCTCAAAGATCTTAATGTGTAGACAATCTCTAAATCTGTATCTATAAATTGTAATTTTCTGTAAGTCAAGTAAAATTAACACAGTCACTAGTACTGAGAGATAATGACTGGGGAAAACCCAAAGCAAACAGCCTTTGTTGTAGGAAAATTAAAAAAAAAAAGAAAAAGAATAATATTTAATTCACCCTAGCAGACAAAACTTGAAAACATCTGTATTTCTGAAAAGCATTAGAAACAAAGCTTACTGAATAAACTAGGTAAAATAATACATTCTTTTACAGAAAAATACTGAATTATCATTGAAGTTGCTGATGAAACTTTGTTATGTAAGGAAAGAAAAAATCTAAACTGTAGGTAAATATTCAAATAGTAAGAATGAAAAGTAGTTTCTTCAACTGTACACTTTTTCTTTCTACCCAAGGATGTAAAGAATAAAGCAGCCAATGATCTTTCTATTACACAGAGCATTCCAGCTCTTCAGGTTTGTAGATGAGTATGTAACTTTAGATCTTAGAAGGTAAACATAACATAATAATTTGTTTGTTTACAAGGCAGGGATGTGCAATAGCTTAAATCTGGTGCTTGGGTACCACAAGTCCATTGATTTACAGGATACTATTACCAGGTAGGATCAGTCACTTGCCTGCTCATTCAGTGTGGTTTTGTTACCTTACTTGAACACTGGCATAGCAAATGAATACCTTATAATAATGTGAATATCAGAAATCTAACATTTGGAAAGACAAAGTTTGCATTTATGTCCAGTCCTAAAATTAAAATACTATTTCCTCCTGCTTCAGTAGACCAGAGGAAAAATGTCTTTCCAATAAAAGGATAAATGCCCGGCAACATCTATACAAATGACACTCTGACACTGACAAAAGTCCTTGTCCAGCTCAGCCTAAAATGATCTTAACTTTAAGCATCATCTAGGCTGCTCTACAAACAGGAAGGGCTGTGCTAGGAAGCAAAGGCTAATTGGTCTTGAAAGCAGCTGTCTGGCAAGCAGAATTCAATGAGAAACCATAGGGCAATATTAATTCAAGCTCCAAGGTTAGTAAGGACAATATTTAAGATGTAAAACTCTCTAATGAAAACAAAAAAGTTCTTCGAGTTCAAGCAGGCTGCTGTTTAGTGACTTCTATCCACGAAGTCTGTAAGTCAGTGAACTAGAGCTCAGCTTAAAGCCCATGTCTGGATATGGGCCCCACAGTCCTGTGCTGTGCTGCTGGGAAAGCTTATGCAGGTGCCCTCAAAGGCAAGGAGACCACTCTCATGATTCAAAAAACAAAAAAGAAGAATATCTCGGGCTTCATGTTGGAAGGAAGAGGTGGCAGAAAGCCTTAAAAATACATTTCCTATTGGGTTTTTTTCCACTTTTTTTTAAAATGTCAACTGCCTATCACAAACAGTGTGTAACCTCCATGGCATGCAAAGAGGTGAACTGGCCCCATGTCAGCCAATGCTTCTTAAGTAAAAACCTCTGCAGGAGTTATAAAGAAAGACTAAGTATGCATGTGGTAAATTTGCATCCCTTTTCTTAACCAGTAATAAAACCTATGCTCTCTAGCCAAAAGGTTGGTGCTCAAAACCCATTCTGAATAGTTATTATCACTACAGCATTATCAGATCTATGGTTTGTGAACATCTTGAGGGGGGAGGGGTGTTCTTTTAATACCATTTTTTCTTTTTAATAGACAATAGATAGAAAGGTGTTACTAAAAGTCATCCCGGATTATAGCCAAGCTTACCAAAAAAAGAGAACTTTAGCCTAACCCACATGGGGCAAAACATTTTGCCACTGCTGATGCCGAGAAGAGGAAGAGTGGCAGCAGCCGGAGGGTAAAAAAGAGGTGAGAGGAGTCAGTAGCATGATCAAGGGAGAGATGCCTCTGCATCAACTCATAAACAAGCACTTTAATCATGTTTGCTCCTTCGTTAGCATATGAACGCTTCAGTTTGAGATATGAAAGATGGTTTTAGCTCCCTTCTCTTTCACGCAGATCCTGGACGGCTTTAAGCAAAACACCTCTCATCTGAATAATGAGGATAAGAATAATAACATTTCTCTATCTCAAAGGGCTGATTATGAGAATAAATTAGATGCTCAGATGTTATAATAATGCATCCCAGTAAATTAAAAAGAATTTTCAAAACAAAATAATCACATTTACTTTATTTTTTAGATATCTACAATGCAAAACTCTCTTTTGAGCAATGACAAGCTGTTTGTATGTAAGCAAGGAATTTCTAGATGGTTAACCCCAGAAATGTGAAAACCATTTCAGGATATACTTCAGCTAGTTGACAGCAGAATAGATAAAGAGGAGACTATTAAATCATTAAATGACCTCCACTACAGCTTCTCATAAGCAGTTTTGCAGCTGGAGGAGAAGTGACTGCTAGGATGCTTAGTTTGGTCTCTTCCAAATGTCTACAGTGAGGCTCTGGTTTGAAAAGTGATTATGTAAAAATAGCACTTCCTACTCAGCAGCTCTGTTCTTGTGTGCTTTAGTGGGGGGAGAGAAAAAAAAGAAAAAAAAATCACTGCATATCTTCACTGCTGAGCCACCATCTCTCTGGGGGAAGAAACTGCATTATACTCCAGTTTATGCAACTTCATCAAAATCACCAGTTTAAAGCTATAGTGTACCTAAGCAAAACCCATCATTTCAAAATTGTGCCCTTTCAAATCAGACCTGCATAACCTCATTACCTTCTGCTGAATGGAAATGAATGTAATGAAAGGAAATAAACTCTTCAGACTGAAAAATCACGACTGGATTTCCTCCAGCTTCCTATCATCACCCAAACTAATCAAGCTATTTCTCCCCCAGGTGGAAAATGAAAAGAAAGAGAGAGGTGATTATGATTCTTTTTAAAAATATTTGGCAGGTAGTCTCAGAGCATGGGGCCTGTATAAGTTTCAAGAGGTTAGATGAGGACTACAGAAGGCTAATAGTATGATAACAGCTGCTAGCACAGGGATGTAAGTAATGCAAAAACCAGATTCGTGCAGTTTGGCCAGCCTGTTGCCAGGGTTGTCAGACTCCTGAGTGATGGAACAGGCTTTGCCACTATCAGCTGCTTCCAAAGGATTGATATATCACAACAAATGATCCTCTTTCAGCCTTTCAAAAGAAGTCTTCATCAGTGTGAGGGTGTTTTTTTTTTTTCCTCCCAAGAAGAGCAGATGAGGAGGCTCTTGTAAAAAGGAAAAGAAAAAAAAAGTACAATTCTTAACAGTGGAAAATGCATACTTAGTATCCGTCTGGAGATTTGAAAGAATACTTTGATCATTCTTGCCAATTACATACCTGTTAGAGGCGAGTACATTTACATATTTAATATTCAGCTAATCTCCAAAAATTTCTTTGATCAAATAGACATGCCATTTATCCTCAAACGCTGTGCCAGAATCTCATCTCTAGATAGCCTAATGTGTGAAGTGATGAATTTGTTTCCAAGTCTTTTGCAGCATGCCTTCCATTTTTCACTTCAGATTAAGACACCTACCCTTTTAACAAGTGTATTGCCTCTCCTGAACACTATCTTTAAATGTACAAGAAATTGTACCAGAATGGTTCCCTTAGGGTTTTGCCTTTTGACATTTTTCTACTTAGGAAGAAAACTAATGGCATTATGCTTGCAGACACAATCCTTTTCTAAGTGAACAGAAACGTCTACAAATTTCTCCTTCCCATATGTGACATATTCTAGTGTGCCTTATAGACACAGATCCTGAATGACCTTCGTCAAGTCCCTGGAGCAGTGGATTTAGAAGCTTGAATAGCCCTAGATCTGCAAGTTCTGAGTTAGGGCTGCTGTGCTTATCAAACCCAGAAAGATTACTTCATAATTTTGCAGGAAAAAAAGCCCCCAGGTTCTGAACAGAAGTCAGTCCAGCAACAGAGGTTTTGCAAAAGACTCTGGAATCAGATTTGTTACATTAGACATGACAAATCCCAATCAAAATCATCATGGTTTTGTGATTAAATTGTGTTCTTACAGAATACACGCTTCCTGAACAACGTCTAAGCTCTAAATTTCTTTCTCCTTCTGCATCAAGCTTTCTCTCAAGCTTGTTCAAAAAACTCTTTCCCAAAATGAAAATCCACCCGGGAGTGTTTTATTTGACAAAGGAGGAGATGCAAACACAGTAAGGTTTTATTTTTGAGTCCCACCAGAATTACTCTAGCATTTTCACAGACTACTCCTTAGCGTTGCTGCTTCAGGGAGCAAGTGTCTGAGGCTTTGTGGGCAAGCAGCTCAGGTCTGTCACACCACAGCAGACTGGGCTCCACCCACCAGTGCTGTGTCTCATTCTTGGCACTCAGGACTTGAAGGAGCAACTGGTTTTGCACAATTGTTTCCACGCTGTGAGATGTAACTGTACTGACTCAAGCACGGACCGCAGAGCTCACTAACCTGTAACATGGAAAAGAGCCACTGAAAGGACAAGAGAGAAATATTTAATTACAGTAAAAATGCTCTTTCTTAGAGTGGAGCATCCTTTTCATGCTCATCTATCACAAAAATATTTTGGAGGTTGTAAAGCATTTTTTCTTACCAATGAATAGGTCAGTAAACAGTAGAATTGACTACAAGGATACAAATAATATTCTTAAAAGTTTACAAAGATAAAATGAAATAACCTTCAGCGAGAAGGGATTTTAGGGGTTTCTTTCCAAATCACTAGGTTGGTTTTTTTCCTTTAGTCAGAAGACTCATTTTCTTTGCAAAAAAAATGTTTTTTTTCTACCTGGGACAAATTTGTAGAAACAGATTTACTGAGAAGAATTCTGACACTTTCCTGGCAACTTGCAGTGATGGCTGGTGAAAGTAGCTAAATTTTGCTGTAGAAGAAATTTGCAAAAACTCATGAAAACAGATTTTGAACTCATCCAAATGTCATCCCCTAAAGACAAATCTAAATAGAAATGTCAGGATTGTAATTTTTTTACTCACTTCAGGAGTATATGGCCTTTACAGCTTAATATTGAAGTCCTTCTTTTCCACAGGAAAAACACTGACATTAAGTGTTGATTCTGATATATCTTTTAAAGCTGCCTACTCTGCATATCTAGCAGATAATTCTGCCAGCAGACTGTTTTGCTTCTAGTGATTTCACCTTGGAGTCTCCAGAATCTGGTAAAATCTACTGATGAATAGGGGAAAAAAATAAGTATTGGTGAATATTAAAAAACAAATCAAAACAAAACAACAACAAAAAAACCCCAACCAACCAAAAAACCTAACCAAAAAAAAACCCCCAAAGCCAAACCAGAAAAAAAACCAACATCAAAACAAAAAAACAACCAAACCAAGACCAAATCAAACCAAAAAGTAATAAAAACCAAGCAGGGGCTGACTTGACCTGCTGGAATGCAGCTCTGTGGAAAAAGACCTGGGAGTCCCGGTGGACAACAGGATGACCATGATCCAGCAATGTGCCCTTGTGGCCTAGAAGGTCAATGCCATCCTGGGGGGCACCAAGAAGAGTATGGCCAGCAGGCTGAGGGAGGTTGTCCTCACCCTCTACTCTGCCCTGGTGAGGCCACATCTGGATTGTTGTGTTCAGTTCTGGGCTCCACGGTTCAAGGACAAAAACTGCTGGAGAGGGTACAGAAAAGGGCTACAAAGATGATTAGGGGACTGGAACATTTCTCTTATGAGGAAAGGCTGAGGGAGTTGGGTCTCTTCAGTCTGAAAAAGGGAAGACTGAGGAGGAACCTTATTAATGGTTACAAATATTTAACGGATGGGTGTCAGGAGGATGGGACCTGTCTGTTTTCAGTGGTGCCCTGTGACAGGAGAAGGGCAACTCCCCATAATCAGACACAAGCAAGTAAAAGAGGGTCCAAAGAAAAGCTAAGAGCTCTGCACATCATCAATTACAGATCACTTTCCTTTGCCTTGTAAAAAAAATGTAAGGCTTGTAATACAAAAGCTACCAGAGGACATGGCCAGTATTTCAGGCTCCCTATAGTGGCATGAAACATGTTCTGACATCTTTGTCAGGGTTTGTTTTGCTGAGCACTCCAGTCAAGGAAAGAAAGCCCACAAGTAATTTACATCCAACAAAGCAGCATGGCAGAGACTTTAAACTGGGTATACCTGACAAAACTCATATCCAGGCCAACGATTTTTATATCCTCTGTCTTGATAGTTCATCTCCTAAATCAAGTTTAGAAGCCTCTCATTTAAATTCTTTATGGGTATAACCTGTTAAGAGGTGCTTCAGATGACAACTTAATAAAGGCTGATCTTGTGAAAACAGAACAGAACACGATGACAAGAAATTAGAGTACTATTCTTGGTTTTCCTTATTTTTTTTTTCTAATTCTGAGAAATTTGTTTAACCTTGCTGTACTTCATTGTACTTTCTATAAAATAAGGATAATGATACATGACTATTCTACAGAGATCTGAGACAATAATTATCTTTACACTGAAAAGCTACGGGAATGAAAAGTATCATTACTTCACTGTTATTTAATCGTATTAAAAATTATCCTTCAACCTCCATTAAAATCTTTAGTATTAAATATAACAAGAACAGGCAGAAGTAATGAATGCCATAGTCCTTTATTTTCTCTATGGGTAAAGATATTTACTTATATGAATTGATTGGCAGATCCAAGTCTGTTTAAAGGAGGAAGAATCCCCATCCAATTCATACCACCAGTTTAGTTTAGGTTCTTCCCAGACATTTTGTAGTGTTTAAGGTCTGGGAGCTTTTGAGTTTTGCCAGCATTACAATGCTGCCCTAGTAAATACCCTGTGAGGAAAAATAATCTAAAAATAGGCTAAAGAAATCAAGCTCTCTGGTGTTCATGTCCCAGATGGGAGGAGAACAATAGTAGGATGCTGACTAAACACAAATATCCCTGCAGCTTTTTATTAAACTTTCCTCAATACATAAATGTTTCAGAGATTTTTTTTTTTTTGTTAAGTAGGAAACTTGTTTAATCCAATATAGCACTGAAAATTAGTAACAATTAGGAGTAGTGCACCTATCTCCCTCCTTCCTCTAACCAATGCCTGTGTTCCTGAAAGCAACGCTCGCAAAATGAGGAGAGCTGTCAGCTGAAAAATTACTGCATCAGTATCATAAGGTCAGAAGCTATTTGATCTGTTAAAAGGGAGCACTCTCATAGCTGAGCCACACAGGTGAGATGCAGTAATAAAACTATATAATGACATTCCCAAATAATTTATATTCTATTATTAGGCAGGGGAAATAATGAAGGTATTTTGGGTATTATTGACCTTTGCAATACCAACACCTTCAGGTGTTGCTGACCCCATGTGACCATTGGAAAATCACAAAAAAGTCTGCAATAATAACCCTAAGAATATTTAGAGGATGCTTAAAAAATAAACTTGAAGGAAGAAGTTTGACAGAGAGTTTCTAAAATATTTTTAGTTTTGGTTTTATTTGTAGTTACATTTATATTTATTAAGTGTCCTGGGTTGGGTTTGGGTTAATTATCACCAGCAGCTGCTGGCCCAGGCAGTTGGGAGGAGCTGCAGCTGGGAGGGGCCACACTGGGATAAACAACCCAACCAACCAACGGGGTATTTGATATCATACCCAGTCCTGCCCCTATATAAGGGAAGGCTGGCCCAGGATGCAGGTGTCTGTTTTCAGCTTGTTTTTGTGTGTAACTTCAGTGTGGCCAGACCAGGGAAAGTTGTCATCTTGGGCACAGGTAAAGCCTTCCTGGCTTCTATTACTCATTTTGTCTGTCATTTCATTAGCACTGCTGTTTTCTTCTCTCTTGGTGTTGTTTTATTAAACTGTCCTTATTTCAACACCTGGGGTCTCACCTTTTTTAGTTCCTCCCAATTCTCCTTCTCATCCCACATGAGGTGTTGTGGAGGAAGGAGGGGAAACAGGGGCTGAGTGGCTGTGGGCTGTTTATCTGCTAGCAGAGGTTAAATGACAACAATAAGCTTTTATAGCTTCAGATGAAAATGCAGGTATTGAGTAAGTTTGTTTGCAACTTTGGTAACTGGTTATAGTAGGTCAGATTTACACCCCAGCATGCTGGAAGGTTTACACCATGTCTCACTAAGAAGGCAACAGACACTATTCAAATGCTGGGTCTTTACCTTTCTGTGTTTCCATGTCACTTCCTTTTGGTGAAATGAAGAGTGTATTTCATCCTCTAGCTGTCAATGTCTTCAGACATTACAGTCCCTTGCAGCTCTGAGTCACAAATTATGTACTTATTAGAGCCTGGATTCTCAGTATCTGATTGTGGTTTGATTCTCAAGTTTGGATTGCGATGAATGGTGTCACTCTTCTGCAACAGCTAAATTAGTTTTAAAAAGCCATGCAAACATTATAACCAAACAGTTAGGATGTTTCTGTTTCATAAAACTGATTAGCCTGTGATAAAATAAATTAATTCTCATTTTTGAAGGGAGTCAGTGAATGAATTAAATGAAGGTTCTGTACGACTTGTTCTTGCATTTAATTACCAGAATAAAGAACTACTGTTATCATCTGAAATGATCCTTCCTAGCTGCAGGCTAGAGAGGCAGAATAAAGGAAGGTAATACATTGACTTTATTAATGTCAGGGATAGTAAAGCTAGTACCACATGAAAGGCCATGAAAAAAGCCTCCAGGTCACCTGGCTAGATGAACTTGCAACAGCAGCATACCCACATGATGCAAGAAGCTGAAGCCACTTTGACAGTCAAGGTCCAAAGGGCTCAAAAGTTCTAAGTAAGAAATCTCACAGAAATTTTTAAGGATCTAGCATAAAGCTGGATTGAACAATGTCTAAAGCTGTTTCTGTGTCATAGCAGAGAAGAAAAAAATCCTAATCTAGAATCCAAGAAAGTGCATCATTTGTAAAATTATTCAGAATAACTCTTGGATGTCCAGGATGCATCTTTCATTGTGGCTTTCAAAAACCAGTTCCTAGTAAACTAGTCCTGAAAATTAAATGTTTCTATTCTCTCCTTGTCACAGCTGAGGTTCAGGAAATTACTTCCATTCCTTTTTCTTTTATACTCCTAAATATTCCTCTAGAGCTTCTGGAAACTTTTGAAAGGTAGAAGACTATCATAAAATATATGAAGTGCTTATGCAGTAGTCTTCACATAATTTCTTTCTAGTGTTAAAAGATGTGTGTGAATGAAGTGGTAAATACTTTTAGTTGTGTGGGATCTTTATTTTGTATCTCTATTTTTTTCATACCTCAGTACAAATTTACCCTAAATACAAACATGTATGAAAAAACCCTATGAAACCAATTGGCTTCCAAATAATTTCATCTGTCATACAAGTTTTAGGTAGCCTCTACTGCTCTAGAGACTTGAAATCATTTGGATTATATTCTTTTTGTAGTCCTTAATCACTAACTTTGTGCTCATTATGGGTTCAGTTTGCTATTATATGCCAGAAGTACAAGTGGCTTTATTCAGGTAAAGTAATAAACACATTGAGAAAAGGTATCAGTTACTGTCTCACTGAAAGGAAAGTTCCTGAGCTTCACCCCCCATTCTGCAGCACAAGCAGCATTTCTAGAGAAGGACTGTGAAATCAGCAGGGCTCTGCAGTTACCAACTACTTAGAAGCAAGTAATGTAAATGTTGTTCATTGATCTAAGCTGATGCTGGCGCAATCTAGGCACGTTTACCTGCCATAGACAGATTTACCTGTCATCTAGAGTATGCTTTGACTTCTAATTTTTTACTGGGAAATGGTAATGTGAAGCACTGAAACACAAAGTAGCTAGATATGGACTTTAAAAACAGCAAAGTGAATAGAAATAATTAGTGGGCATTCTCTAATATTATCACACTGTTGCCTGTACACTGTAAAACACTTTCAAGGTTGCATATTTGAATTAATTATATCCCAGAAAATGCAATCAGTTAAATACAGTTCATTCCTTGGGGGAGGAAAAAGAGGTTTGTATTATTGTTGCATTTTTGTCCACTTCAGTAGCAGGATATTAAGTCATACAAAGGTAAACTTAGCATGTAAATTAAATGTGTTCTTTTTCTTTAATATGCTGAGATTTTCTTACAGGATCAGATTCTGCCACCACTGTAATGTATAGCATAATATTAGAGAAATACATTCATACTTTTCTATCTCGGAGTGCACTTTCTTACCACTGTAAGGCTCAACACACATACACACACACACACAAGAAGAAACCTATGTACATCTCACATTTGTGTGTGGTCCCATTGATTCAGGCTGTTATCTTACTTGAATTTGCAGACTTCAGCAGATTGATTTTCATTCTATAAGAAATAAATAATAATTAAAAAAGCCTAGTCAAGTATATCTTCCTCTCTCATATCTGGGTTTTCTTCAATGGGCTTTTATTTTCATGTAACTGTATAAAAAAAAAAATAGAGATTGAGTAAACACTGTAAACATATTATCCCTATGAACATTTATAGTTGTTTACCAAACATTTGACTACTTAGGGTTTTTAGTTCTCTGGGTTACTAGAAAATTTAGAACTGCCAGAAATCAAGATGAAACAATCTTTTTTATGGTTTAAAGTGGGAAGACCAAGGCACTTATTCAGATCTTCTGAAGTATAAAATACTTAGTCCTGTAGCTGCATGCAAGAATGAGTTGGCTTTAACAAGATCTTCCACTATTAGTAATATGAAGGAGGGGGAGGAATGCTGGCCTTTGGCATTTACTCGAGGCTTAACACAAGCACTGGTCTGCTTGCTTGTCCTTGTCTTGCACATTAAGATATATGTATTAGGCCAAACAAAACAAAGGAGAAAGATCACAAACCTATTTCTTATCGCAGCAGTTAGCCATGTAACTTCTACAAGAGACCTAATGCCTGCCTAAGGTAATCTGAGACAATCAGGTGTGTTTTTTTTTAACTGGGCATACCTTAAACATGACTAATTAGTATAATCTCCATCTGGTTATTCTCAATGTCAGGGTTTAGTGCACCAACAGGCTGGAGTGGCCCTGATAAGCCCCACATGGCACCTCCACTTCCAACCCCTCTCCATGGCCCCAGAAGATCCATTGGGTCTCTGGTTGCTGTGCTGTAGTTGCACCATCCCCATCTCTGCACTGTTTGGGTTTCCTGGATTCACATCTGAGCTGGCTTGTTGCTTTAAACTTGTGATCCCTGGACTGTTCATGGGATCTGTTGCTGTTACCACCCTCCTTTGCTTATCCAGCTCTGGAGATGTTGGGCTATGCCCAGGCAATGAGGGCACTGCCCATCCTGTATTGGGGCTGCTCTTGGCTCCTGGTTTGCCTTTAACCTTGGAGTCCTGCTCTGTCCCTGTCAAAGTGAATCTCCCTTAGGAGTGAGGTACCTGAGAGCATTCAGTGTATCATGTTAAATAGGTGGGTGTGGAGGAGCCCAGGTCTGCTGCTTTCTCAGCATATTTCATTTACAAGAATTGCCTTGAGTATCTTTTTTTTTTTTTCCCCCCTCCTTTTCCTTCTTCAGCTGCTCTTGCCTTTCAGAACCTTTCCAAAATGTGCTAGTGACACTTCCTCCATGATGCAGATACTAGGGTCTAGCTGTGCTTCAATCTATATGGCTCTGTACAAGAACAGCTGAAGGAAGGAAGAAAATACCTTGCAGTTAGTGCTAGCAGAAACAGCTGCAGCAATGGCCAAGTAGAGGTTCCTGAAGTTGAAAGGGGGGGGATCAAATTTTGAGCTTTGTTTTGCACTATTCTCACTGGCTATTTTCTGCAAACTTCTGTAATTTCTTGGATCCTGGTATCATGCTGTACCTTTTTCATCTCTCTCTTCCTCTCTCCTTTCTTTCCTGCCTTGTCCTTCTACCCAGCTTCTTTCCTTCACTCTTCACTTAATCTTCTCCTACCTATCTTACCAAACTAACTCAATGCTTGCTACTGCCATGTAGTTCACTCATATGCATGCTGTTCCACGTAGCCATGTTCTATTAATTAATTTCAGTGGCTAATGTCTCCATTAACTGCCAAATATTTGATATTTCTTTTGCTTAATAGAAAACTGAGCTAACATCTCATAATGTTTACCTTTCTCACCATTGCTCCAAGAGCCAGAGGAATAAAACAGGAGACAATTCAGGCCATTTAATTTTCTTCTACTACATACCTACTGGTGTGGTGTACAACCATGGATGAGGGATTCTAGGAAAGTACTCTAATTAATTGGCTGAGTACAAACCCGTTCTGCAGATCCTTTACATCTCTCCTAACAATCCAGTTATTTACTAAATAATGTTCTTCTCAGACGCTGTTATGAAGTTTCACTGCCCCAGCCATCTGCACATATAGCAAAGACTTAATAATAGTCAGTTACATCATCCAAAAAGCAAAAATAAGTGGAAAAAAAAGTGTAAAACCTCTGCCAAATTTGGAGAAAAATATCAATTGTTTTTTTTGGAACGCATCAAGAGTTTGGAGGAGGCTAAAAGAAAAGTTTATGTTCAGTCAAGACTTTTAAAGAGCAATCTGCATGCTGAATATTAAACACAAATCTTTTGGTATGTCTGGATCTAATGGATTCTGTTTATTATCAAAATAAAGGTAGAATATTATATCCTAAGAACCTGAAAAAAACCCAGCATGTTAACTTTAATGATTTTTATACAAGAGATGATTGTTTCCTTGTCTTTTTTGGTAGCCTGTTGGTAACGGATGGTTTTATATAGTCCAAAAAAAGACTAAATTAATGTCTATAATAACTCAATCCTATTGATTAAAAGATATACATTCTCTTAAGAAAAATATCATATAATCGTCTTATTTTGCCAAAAATATTAAATGTGTTGGGAACAAAGTAAAGACATTTGGATTTTGGACATATTTACAACATGTAGATAGCTTACCTCATCTTTCCTACTTAAAACCAGAATGCAATAAATAGATACCTAATAAATTGTCACTTTAAGTAAATGGTTGGTCTTAAAAGCCTCTGAAATTATTGCATGTAGGCCAGCTGACTATCAATAAGAGGGCTAATGATAGCACATTAGCAGCTCATATGAAGAAGAGAGGCTCTGCAAGTTAAATGTTAATTCACATAAATTAAATTACATATTGTTCCATGTTTATTTATCAAAATCAGGCAAAATTCCCAACAGCTATTAATTTCAGAATTAATTTTTGCTATTATTCAAGATACAAAATACAGTAACTTCCCTTTAACACGACTTCTTCAAGGGGAACTCATAGACCCTTTGGCTTCAAACTATTAGTCATGGTGGTATTTAATTTTTCTCAGTTCAAAGGACTGTGCTGCTGCTAAAAAAATAGCATTACAAATTTAGCAAAACACCCTATTGATTTAAGAAAAGGATGACACAGAGTCTGTTGTTGACTCACTGTCAGCTACAGCCAGAGACAAATCAACATATTTCCATGGAGAATGTCTCGTGCTTGCAGTTTACAATCGATGAGTAGGACAGAGGTGATAATATATGACACTTTCTGCTGAGTCATTCATTTTGTATCCTAATATACCTCTGAGACAAGTTAGAAATGGTTGAAAGCAGAAACACTGAAGGAAGACCTCTTTTCCCATCATGGGTCATGGAAAATGAAAAGGTAGGTATCCATAACCTTTTGAAAGAGAAGAATGGCTTAACATACCCTATTATTCATAAAATATCATTGCAGATGATTAGGTTACTTACACATGAAATCTAAAAAATGAACACTTCTCTCATCACCAAATTCTATTTTTTTAAGATTGATTGCATGACTACATTTTGTCATATGCCAACAGTTATCTAGATGTGATCAGTTTGTGATGTTTACAAATAACATTGAGTTATACGCTTTCTAGAAACTACAGGCCACTGGAAACTTTCCATTGCTATGATCTCAGGCTTGTTCTTAACAGAAGAGAAAAACATGAAGGCACAAGCAGTAAATTTGAAAAGTAATCTGAAGAAGGCCAGACAGCTGATCACCAGAGACACATCCTTTTGAGACCAATGTCTATTGCCACTGATTCCATTTATTTTCACTTTTCATTTCAGTCATTTTCACCTTTAAAATATATTTTTGTTTTTCTAGCATGTGCTTTCAGTGTTTTAAAATGTGAACTGAGCATAGCTTGTGTTCTGACAGCTAAAATAATACCTCTGGCTCTGTGCCATGCTTTGCCCGTAGCTCAGAGTGGCTGCCTCATGAGGTCTGGGAGCGCTCACACTGTCCCAGCAGAGGATTTCACAGCAGGGGGGGTAAAGCCTCTTGCACTCTCCTAACCAGATGTGTGCACAGCACTTTTGGCAGTTATCACTGCCATCCTTGCTTACTCAGGGCAACAAAAGATGTTGCTGCTGTTATTGTATCACATTTCCTCTGATAAAGCAGGTGAGAGTTGTGATCAGTTAAACGGGGTATGAGAGATGGGATGCACTGATAGGTTACAGGCATCCCAAATAAATGTATGTGACCAAAACCCTAATGCATTTTATTTGGAATGGATTCTGTGTGCTTCAAAGGAGCATGGCTGTGATCCACAGCACGTGAAACATTGTTCAATTGCTTAATGCAATTCAAACCTCAGAAAAGTGTATTTCAAAATCTACAGCAATTAAAAAAATCTCTATTCCTAAAAATTATAAATGCCTTAAGCAGGACTGCAATATGAACAGCCTCTCTGAAGGGGGCAGGAGAGGGACAGTGCAGTTCTAAAGGTAATGTCGCAAGGAACTCTTAAAGAGTAGTAGGAATGCTCTATGAAGTAACATGGCATGTAGGAAATGTCAGTCTAATCCTTTTAAAGATGTTTTTTTCAATCAACTAGCTCTGGAGCTTTTGGGAAACATTATTCTGACCCAAAGCCTGATCAGCATACAACCACTTTAAGACAGTAATGCTGGGTTTGTTTACCCAAATTACAGACTAGCAGGGCAAAGATGCAGAGTCACAGAATAATTTAAGTTGGAAAAGACCCTTGGGATCATCACGTCCAACCATTAGCCCTACTCTGCAAGTTCACCCCTAGACCATATCCCCCAACACCACATCCAAGTGATGTTTAAACACATCCAGGGATAGGGACTCAACCACCTCCCTAGGCAGCCTATTCCAATATCTCACCACTCTTTCCATGAAGAATTTTTCCTAGTGTCCAGTCTAAACCTATCTTGTTTCAGCTTGAGGCCATTCCCTCTGGTTCTGTCACTAATTACCTGAGAGAAGAGACCAGCAGCAGCCTCTCTACACTGTCCTTTCAGGTAGTTGTAGAGAGTAGTACCTCCTCTCAGCCTCCTCTTCTGCAAACTAAACAGACCCAGTTCCTTCCAATGGTCCTCATACGATCTATTCTCCAGTTCCTTGACCAGCTTCGTTGCCCTGCTCTGCACTGTCACCAGAGCCTGCACGTGTAGACCTTACCAGTCTTACAGGCAAAAATCTTCCAAGTCTCACATGTCAAAACACCACTATACAAATGTGACTAAACTACTTCCAGAGCCAGGCCACACCTGAAAGAAACAGTTGTGCAGCCAGTTTCAGAGGACCACATCAACAGCCTACAGAGCCAGCTTGATGTTTTGCTGCTCCTCAGAACTGGGAGGTACAATGTGGAGTGTGACTGTGCAGACCAGTCCGTTACAGCTTAACTAGCAGTGGGCTGGAGCTGTCTGTGCAACTGAGTGGACTCAGCTTGTGCTTGGCACTCTCTAGGGGCTGATCCAGTTCCCTTCCTGGGAACCTGAACACTATTTACTGTAAATTTTTGGAAATGGCCTGATGGCTTTTGGTGTACAGATGAGAGCCACAGAAGGTACACTCCAACATCTGGGAGCAGAGAATGCAAAAATAAACCGCTGTAAACGTATGATAGGCGGGCCAAACATTAAGGGTAAAAGAAACTGCTTTGCAGCAGTTATTTAATTACTTTTCCCTTTATCTTATAATTTTCTCAATAGTATGGCACTTTTCTGCTTTGAGATGAGATGTTAATGTGGGAAGATCAAGTCTGCAAGACAGGAGGAAGCCACTGCAGCATTTCTCTGCCTCGAAGCAGAGAAACAGACTACACCAATGCCAACCCATGACAGTGTGAAATACGTATCACTTGTGGCAATTGAATACAGGGAGCATCTACTGTAGGAAGCAAAGGACAGTATCTGAAAACTGTACCAGCTGCTTCTATAGCACAAGCTATTCCATGGTATTTTGATTATAACATACTCTACATCAGTTCATCTCTATTTTGCTACTCCATCTGGGTGTTTTATGTGGGCTTCCTAGACTACAAGTAGACACAACAATGCATCTTGTTATATTTTTTTAAACTTTTTATTTTATGGCCTTCAAAATGCATCAGTTGAAAAACTCAGGCAGAAGTAACTTTGAATAAAGAAGAAATTCTGATTGTTTAGATGTCAGGGTCACTTACTTTGTAATTTTTTTCTCAAGCTGACTGAACCTCTACATAACTAGACAGCAGTTATAACATGTGACTGACATTTAGGACACGACACAGAATCACTCAGGTTGGAAAAGACCTTTGGGATCATGGTGTCCAACCATTAGCCCTACTCTACAAGTTCACCCCTAGACCATCTCCCCAACACCACATCCAAGCGATGTTTAAACCCATCCAGGAATGGGGACTCAACCCCCTCCCTGGGCAGCCCATTCCAATATCTCACCCACCTCCCTGGGAAGCCCATTCCAAGATCTCACCACTCTTTCCATGAAGAATTTTTTCCTAGTGTCCAGTCTAAACCTACCTTGTTTCAGCTCAAGGCCATTCCCTCTGGTTCTGTCACTAATTACCTGAGAGAAGAGACCAGCACCAGCCTCTCTCTCTACAATATCCTTTCAGGTAGTTGTTCTTCAGATGTTTGTCAGTAGGGAAAAGGAATAGTAGGTAACCACAGAACAGTGAATATCCACAATTAAACCAGCTGCATTAGAACTTGTTTCTATGTCATTGTACACGCCAGTCTTTTTCTCTCCTCTAAAACAGAAGCTGAAGCAAAGAAGGGAAAGATAGAACAAAAAATTATCAAAAAAAATCTGGTTTCATCAACTGCAGAAAAGAGCAGAATCAGAAAATGACTGGTTTCAAAATGTTAGTAAGTTATAAATATTTTCTAAAAAGGCTTTTAGTCAATTACCAAAATGGCATATGAGAGAGAAACAGGACAAAGTAGCAAAAGAATAAATAATGCTGAAATCTGCAGAGATGATTAAAAAAAACCCAAAAAACAAGCTTTTATAGAATAATGAAGTTCTGGGGGTACGTTAGCCCACTTTGTTTTATGAGGGTGAAAGGATGTTCACTGTGCTTTAATTAGAAAGTGCTCTACACAGGTTTTGACCTCAGCTAATTTACACAGAGCTTTGATGGGCCTGTCACATAATACTTAAGCTGAGATGTTTCTTGAGAATATTAACTTACACTCAAATGAAAAGAAAGGTTGCCCCAAGTATGCACATCTCAAATTTAACCTACTGTGACAATAACTATCCTTCACACTAAGATGCAGAAATTACTGCAACAGAAAATATGTACTTCATTTCTGGTTTGACAATGGATGACAGGGCTTAGAGCAGACTGGGGAATCGTACCTTCTTGAGTAGGATTTTCTGCTAAACCTCACTGCTGAAGTTTCTTTTCATTTCTGAGAGAAGATGGCATAATGACATTGCTAATGGGATGTCTGTGTCTGCTGTAAATGGAAAAAATACATGGTATCAGTTCAAACATTACATGGTAATTTACCAAGAAAAAGCTACCTGAAAAATTATCTTCAAATTAAATGAGCAAAACATGGCCATAACTTCTGTCCTGAGTAGATATTGATTAACTGCACCTTGTCTGACAGGTGATGAGTATGTGTTTATAATGTGCAAGAAAATCTCGAATGTGAGAGGAAATCAAAACCAGGAAACCCTCATAGATACAATAGACAGGGAATTATACACACTTATTACATCTATCTGAAAATTCTTAATAGCAAAAATATTCAATACTCAAAGCCAGCAAAAGTTAAGTTTACTACCTGAAGGCTAGGCATATTTCAATGTAAAAATTGAATGTATTTGTTTTTTCCTCCCTTCCATTTTTCTCATCAAGGGGGCATCAGTCACAGCAGCACCAGAATGTCAACCTGTAGGACTGTTTGAATTCCTCAGTCCAACTAACAAAAAAATAATTCTGCCCCCCAACAGAGTAATATTCCTGGCCTCTTACCAGCTACATTTTTGTGTACTTCATTTCTCTGAGCTTTTACGTAGAAATCCTGTTCCACCAGTACTCAAACTTTGGCTAAAGCCCAAAACTTTATGCCTTTGAGCTGCACTTTGTAAAACTTTCAATGCATAAACCACTCCAGATTAAATTATCATCATAAATGTCACCGAATGACCTAAATTTTTATTGTAACACTCTAGATCTTCAGGTTTTCGTATCATGGCCTGAAGGCCACAAACACTATACTTTTTTCCTGATTGTTTGGTGAATATGAACTTGCTGTTCCACAAGCGTGAACACCATCCATTTTCCGATACTGATCTCTGGTGTTTCTCATTCCTTTCCTCAATGGAAGGCTGATTAGCCAAGCTGCTGCAAGTCCTGACTCCTGTGCACTTTCTGCTCTTCAAAACACCAGAAGCAGCCAATTTTCCCTGCTCTCTGACTCCACATATCTCACATCACTCCTCCAGCCTCCTCTGAAACCAAACGTGAGATGATGCCTTAGAAAACCCACTTGAGACCATGGCTCAGAATGACCCAGTTCTTTCGATCACCTCAGGCTTCACCAGCCTGCATGCAGAGCCCGGGCTGTCTCGACCTCCACTTACTCCTGTCTATTCCCTTCCACAGTGCATCCTTCGTTCCCAGGTTCCTCCAAGCTGTTCCTGGGATCTCTCCTCCTCCATGTAGTTTTTCAAACTACCTCATCTTTCAGAGCGTCGTCAACATGAAGGCCTGAAGTCCCTTCTGTGGGAGGGGGACGGCGCCACTTGTGACAGCCCCTAACAGAGGGGAGATCTCAACAGATGCCGGCCTGTCCCATTGCCTCTGCTTCTTGGAGAACAGCGACAAACCGCCATAAAACCAGGAGGCCCCGTGAAAGCAGAGCCACTTCGGGTGGGCACAGTGCGCGTTATTAAAAAAAAAAAAAAAAACCAGATAAAAATGGGGCCTGAGAAGCTGCGCGGCTCCTTCAGCCTCCGGCGGGGCTGCTGCTGCTGTTCCCCGCGCAGGGCCCCGGCCCCCGGCCTGTCCCTCCGCGGTGAGAACCGGGGCCTGACCTCCCCCCTCAGCGGTTCCAGGGGGCCCGCCTGCCCGGGGCGGACGGGACACAGCGGTGGGGGGGGGGGATGGGGGACAGACGGGGCCCGGCCCCGGGCAGGGCTCTCCCGCCTGGCGAGGGCGCGCGCGCTGCGGCGGGGGACAACGGATTCCCACGTCCCCAGGCGACTGGTGACGAGGGCCGTGAACGCCGGCCTCCCATTGGCCGCCAAGAAGGCAAAGCGCGGCCAATCACGGCTCGAAGCGGAGCGGCTCTCCTTTCGCCCCTCCCCTTTTCCGGCCGCCCCGTGGCGCGGAGGGGGTTCGGCCGCCTGCGGGGGCAGGGTCACGTGACCTTGTGTTTACATCCTCTCAGCTGTTGGGGCCCCTCCTCCCCGCGCCGTCTCCCGCACCAACACAACCGGCGGCGACCCGCGGACCCCTCCGAGAAGTGCGGCCCGGGCGAGGGTAACGCCGGCGGCACGCCGCCTTCCGCTTGCGCCGGCTCCCCTTCTCTCGGCCATCGGCCCCACCGCGCTCCCGCCCGGGCCCCCGGAGCGCCCTCCAGCCTTCATTTCCCCGTCACCCCCTCCCCAGGGTGGGTCTCCCCCGCGCACCGTCCGGGGCCCGCTGCAGATCGGGTGAGTGTCCCGCTCTAGGGGGTGGGGAAGGGAACGGGACGGGGACGGAGCCGGGGAGGGGGCGGGCAGAACTGCGCTCCCCGGCTGCGTTGTGCGGGGTGGAGGTGGCTGCCGAGCGGCCGGGTCGGTGAGTTAAGGTGGGAGGGGGAGCGCGACCCACCGCCCACCCCCCCCCCCCCCCCCCCCCGCCCTCCGCTCGGTTCTCCGGGCGCTCCGGTTCCCATTGTCCGCTGGCCCCGCACGCAGGCGCGCACCCTTCCGCGGCGGGGGGGTGGTGGGTGAAGGGGGAAGGTTGTTTTCGTGCAGCCGGGACGGGTGAGGGCTTGTTGCCGCCCGCCTCTGCGGGGTGGGGTGGGGAGGGACGGGACGGGGGTGCGTGTGCGGACATCCTCGGCAGCCCGGTCCCCCTCCCCCCTCCACCTCCCGCGTCCTTTCGTCGTCTACGCAATAAATAATCTGTGGCCCAGAAAGGGTTGGGAGGGGAGGTGGCGGTGGTCGGTGTGGCTGCCGCGGGCCCGAGGCAGGTGTGAGGGGACGGGGGTGGGGGGAGCGAGAGGAGGGAAGGTTTCCAGCCGTGGTGAGGGGGATGGAGGGCAGGTGAGGGCAGCGCTCGGCCCCCGCTGCCTTTCCGCGCCCGGCCTCCTCCCCGTGACGATTGGGCTTGTGGTTTGGTGGGGGTTTTTTTTATTGTTTATTTTTTATTTTTCGTCCTGAATCCTTTTAACCTGAGGGTCTGGGGGGGGCTGCATCTTCCAGGCCTGAGGCCTTCTGAGGAGGTGAAGGGGAGTGCGAGGCAACGTTTTGTTTTGTTTTGCTTCAAGAAAAACCTATGGGCTAGGAAAAGGTGTTTCCCCGTTTCCAAAGAGGAGGTGGCGCGGTAGCAGCCAGGGAAAAAATACTTTGTTTACCAGAGATAAAAGTGTGTGAAATGCAGGATGGCTTCGCTTGCCGCCCCGTACGGCGCGGTGGGAGCGGGTGCCCGTTCCTGGCGGCAGCAGGAGCTGCCCGTGCCCCCCGCTCTGCCAGAAACGCACATTCGGTCTCTGTTTACATTGTGGTCTCTTGTTTTGGCTGCGAGGCAGCGTAAGGGGAGGAGCAGGAACTGGCTCCGGGGCAGCCACCTCCTCCCCTCTCGGTTTTCTCTCTTGTTATCTGTTCGGGGGAGGTGTCCCGGGGTCACGTCTGCCTGTAGCTGAGCTGCGGTCTGCGGTTGATGCGATTCCTCTTCGGCCCGAAACCTCGGGCTGCTTTCCTCTCTTCATGTGCAGGTCTCGTCTCTCCTCCCCCCTGCCTGGGCAGTTGTCAGCGGCTCGCAGTGAAGTTGGAGGAAGGGGAAGGGAGGGCGGAGGGGGAAGGAATCTTGGCATTTATTTGATACGCAGTCAGCAGCCTGGGCCTGCTTTGTACGGCTCTGTCGTCTTTGACAGCAAAAGGGGAAAAAAGACAAACCTCCTATGGGGGAAGGGTGAGCGGGGTGTTCATTTTTTCTTGATGGAAGACGAAGGAAAACATCTTTAGGGTCTGAGTGAGAGAAGAGATGGAAGTGCTGAACTGCTGCAGTGTGTGAGTGCTTGTGTCCTTGCAGTACTTACCAGTGCCCACATAGCTACTGTTCTCCCAGTTGTTTTTTTTTTTTTTACTCCTGTCAAGTAAAAGTCAAGCCCAGTTGAACTGCAGACTTCAGCAGTAAGTAAGGTTCCTTCTGACAATGAGCAGTAAACTTTGAGGCGCGCACAAAAAAGAGATGCAGGCGTGGGGCTAGTCAGCCCATCAGTGAATTAATGATGGTAGCTGATCCCTCCTGACCATATGCCCTCTGTATTACAGAGAATGCTTCTAACATGCAAAATATCCGATGCCTAAAGTTAATAAATGATGAGTGTGTATTGTGAGAGTGCCTTTTTAACCATAATTCATTATTTTTGCAAATGAATCATAAGGTGTATGATACACTCCCCCCCTCTCTCCTGGGACCTTTACCTTACTCTGGGCAAAACCATCTCTGGAAGGAATCAGGCTTGGATAAATGGAGATGTCTTCATCAGGGATTCTGCCTGATTTGCTGGGAAAGTTTGAAAAGTATTTTTGATGTGTAGGTGGACAAATGTGTGAAAGATTTCTCGGTATTTTAACTGACTCTGGGTGAATAAATGCCATATAATGATAGGAATGTAAGAAGTACGTGAGTGAGGTCAGAGAGCCACAATGAGGGCTTTGGAGATGGATGCTTAGCCAGATGTTCTTGACAACAGTCAGTGCCCCTCAGAAATGCAAGGAAAAACAATTGGATGTTGTTGGGAGGCCTGCAGTGAGGAGAATGTCACGAAACCACAGAAGCAGGAAAAAGCATGTAATACTGGACAGCCAAATGTTACCACTGGATCTGTGCGGGATTACGTTCCTTCCCTGCATAATCTCTGAGCTTCGCTCCAGAATTCTTGTAAAAATCTTTCTGCCTTTCCTGGTTGGCTTTTTCTCTATCCAGGCTCAGCCTTCATGTCGTGACTCGCTCTGGGTACTTGACCAGCCAGTTTCAATTTTGCAGTACTCTATTTATAAATTTGTCAAGTCTTGCCATTTTTATAGTTCTAATCTTGGCAAATTGGTGATTTTTATTGCTGTCTTCTGTTTGCCTGTCAGTGACTGCCCGAAGCTGCAGCAGCTCCTTTTGAAGAGGCATCTGCCTAATAGGAGACTAAGAATAGGACCTGACTGCCAGACAAGTATTGTAGCTTTCTGTGCCTGTGCTGGACCATACCAGAGCAGTCATTTGGTTGTGTTTGTGTCAACTCAAAGTGCAGTTGCTTTGAGATGGTGTGTATTCTGAAGCTAAGGGTAGGCTTAGACATGATATTAGTACAGGTGGAAGTCTCTCAAGAGTGTGTTGCCTGTGACTTTTTAGGCAAACTTGAAAGAAGAAACAGTAACTCAGATCAAATTTGGAGCTCCTACTGCAAGACATTAGTTAATACAGATTGGTTGGTTTGTTTGTTTTTCCCAAAGATGCTCCCAAAACTCCATATAGGCAAGATGATTTTTCTCTGCAGTGTTCCAGAAAGGTTTATACCAGGAGTTTAAGAGTTTCTCAAAACAAATACATTAAAACCAGTTCTGAAATAGTTAGACAGTATGCTCATCCCAGTCTTCAGCGCATGTTGGGAAACATCTGAGAACACGCTGTCTTTGGATGAGAAGTGTCTTTGCAGGTACTTGTTCTTTTCTTTTCCTGCTTTGTTCCTGCTTTCAGCAGGAATGTCACAGAGAGCTGCTATTTTACCCTGCTGAACTGAAAGTGATGCTCGTAGCTAATCATTAATTAGCTTTCTGTGTTATAGAAGTGTCTTGGAGTCTACAGCACTTGTCACTCTTGAATGCAAACATCATTGAATATTATCTCATTTATTTTACCTACTTAGAATGTAAATTCCTCAAAGCAAAAGTGGGAAAAATACACATGCCATCTTGTTTTGCAGAAGAATAATTGGATATGTGACCGGCCTAAAGGCACTCTAGGAATCTTCCAGTAGGATCAGAAGTTGATCTGTATGCTTCATCTTCTCCAACCAACAAGTGGGATATTTTTTTTTATTTTGATGGAGAATTTTTTTCGTGTATCTTCTTTGCAGAAGTGTGATCACACTGTTCCACTTCTTCCTTTTATGGAGTTCTAGGGAGTAAAAGTGAAGCCATTTATATTAAATATTATGGGTGTAATTACATTAAAACATCAGGAAATAACTACAGTTCTCCAATTCCTTTGGGACTTATTTGTGTGCACTGGATGTTAATGAGAGCCTTCAGGCCTGCTTAATGCAAGCTCGTAAAGGAGTTTCTGCTGTGTTGTATAAGAAAATTGAGCTGGACTTCTGGGCCTTGAAGAAAGGATAGAATTTGTAGCAGCTTAGAATGCTGACTATCATTTTTTGCAGGCCTGAAAGATTAGCTGGCTGCTGTTCAGCACAGTCGTGTTAGTTCTGTCCTTTTTGTCCCGGTACGTTGTGCCAATTGCATGTTTCAGAGTTAGTGTTGCTACCGCAGAGCTGGGGGTGATGTTCACTAATCCAGAGGAGCTTGAAATCCTGATCAATCTGTGTGCACTTCTGATCAGGAGCTTGTTGGAAGCCTTGAGAGTAAGAAAGAAAAGTAAACTGAAAGTAAAGATGTCTTTAAAAGTGGCAGTTAGTCTAAGAAACCTATCTCTGAGAGCAAGAAGTATTGGAAGTTGTGTCTGGAGAGCAGCTGTGGTGTCCATCACTTCCACCTTGTGACTGTAGTTGGTATGCAAGTTATTTCTCGACAAATTTGGTCACTCCTTTAAATCGAAGCACAAAAAAATGCCAATTGACCATTGTGAGGAGAAAGCATTGCTTTAAAAGTCATCGTAGAGCAGTTTACTAAAAGAGAGTCAAAACCCCAAACCCTAAAGCCCGAAAATAGTTGAGAGGTGACATCAGGAGTCACCATGGTAACTCACGCTACAGATTCTGAGTGTGGGGGAGTTCTAGAGTGGGGAGGTGACTGTGGAGCAGGAATAAACTGCTCCTCTGGTTACAGGGCTGTCTTGTGGCAGAAAAAGCCTTGGAGCTCTCTATTTAGAAGATGCATTTAGTGAAGGCTGATTTTGGAATTCTGGCTCTGTTCTGTATAGTGTTTGGGGAAGAAAGGATGTAAAGATCCAGTTTGTTACAAGTGCAGAACATTGAGCTCTGAGTTGCGTGTAGTTGGAGATTCAAGGTTCTGCAAGTGTTAAGGTGACGTAAAATACTGAGGCTTAGAATTCTCTCAAGTATTGCATTTCAGTCCAGATTTTCTCAAAGTACTACTTGCTCAGCATATAGTTGCAAAACAAATGCTGAATTTGAATTTGCAGTGTTTCTAGGATGTAAAAGACGACAAATAGAATTAATGTCTAAAAACTTGTTTAAGGAAACAGTCCAGAACTTGACAAGAAAAACTTAAAATTAGGTTTAAAAACTAATTTAATAATAGGCTTAGAGCAAGTGGTTTGATAGCAAATTGTGACGTTTGGAATTTTGTGTGAAGGACACTTAACATGAAGGTGTTAAAGGGCATCATGGAGCTGTTACATTGGAGATAGGTTTACATTCCTCTGAAGTTAAAAAAGATTTATCCTGCCTGTCTTTTTTTTTTTTTTAAGTAGAGGTAGCTGAGCAGATAGAGGAGGGACAGCCCTTGTCTCGTTTGGTAACATGAATGCTATTGTGGAATGCTTTCCTGGAGATTGTGTGTTCAGAGGTGTACAAGCACCAATAACTATCTGTGCAGCAGCGTAGTGACTGTGAACAGGATCTCTGTCCTGAGAGTTTTCAGAACCTGATGGTGACAGACTGTGCGTTGAGTTCTGGGTGGCAGTCAGTGTGTCTCCAGGTTTGTTCTTTTGGTCTCTCTTCTCATGAGTCTTTTGGGCAGTGGTGTGTTAACTTTTTATCTGGTTGCTTTTCCAGTCCCAACTGTTGTGTTCCTTTCAAAGCACACATCCCTCAGCTTTATGTGGTTTGCTTTCTGTCAAGAAGTCTTAACTCACGCAACAGCAGCAGCTCTTCTTACTTACTTGGAGGGAAACAAGGACAGGATGTGGGCAGAAGAATTTTTTGTTGTGTTACTTAACACTAATTGTTGCCATTTCATAGGCCAAGTAGCTTATAGTCAGCATGAGCTCCTAAAATAGCAATAGAGGTCTGTGCTTAGGCACCTGAGTCACAATGCAGGTATCAAAGACTTGCTGTTACTATTACCGAATGTTTTCTTTGCACAATTTCTAAATAGGTAATGCTTATTAAAGCTGTCAGTAATCATGATTATTTCTTCCTTTTTTTTTTTAAACAGTTGGCTTGTTAAAATCTTAAAGGATGGTTGCATATTTCCAACAGCAAATTAAGCAATCTTGAAAACTACTTTGAGGATGAATAGCAACAACTTTGTGATACTGGATAATGTTGCACCAGGAGGCATCTACCTGTTCTTGGGAAGAATTGATTTCCTTTTTTTTCTTCTTTCTTTTTTTTTTTTTTTTCTTTTAGCTCATGTCTACAAATATTTTTCTAGATTTAGTGGTAGAAGTTGAGTCAAGTCAGAGTTTTTGTACAATAGGGAGAGGCAGTATGCTCTAATATAGTACACAAAAAAATGTATGCACTGCTGAATGTAATTATTCAAAGCATGTGTATTGGAACTGTCCCTCAAGAAGAACAAATAGCATTTGCCACCAGTGCCTGTTGCCCTCAGGAAGGAGAAGGAACTGTTTCAAAAAGAACACCTCAGAGATGACATGTCTTACTTAATTATTTGTTCATATTGGTTTTTTAAAAAGACAAAAAAAGCTGCTTCTTCCAAAAGAGTTCCCTGCATCAATGTATGGCTTCCATAAGTGAAGTGATAAAGTGATTAGAATTGTTTATGCTAAGTGGATCACATCCAGCAGTTGGTATGCCTGTGGTGTCCCTGTCCCAGATGAAAGGCTCGATTCCTATAAATGGTTGCTTTAACATTGAAAGAGGAATTAGGGCCATGTGGTTGGGAGAAAATGTGAAGTGGTTGCTATTCTGAGAAGCTATTTGTGTTATTTCTGTAGCACATGTTTTCGGTGGATATTTGGGAATTACCATGTGGTTTTCTAGGCAAATATTTGAAAGAAAAAGCCAACTCAGTCAGGAGCACTGTGCTATATAATGGCCCATGCATTAAAGTTAGAGAGGAGAAAGTTGGAGCCACTATTCTCACAATAATATTTTCAACATGGAGTTAGCATTGCTGAAAGAATGAGCTCTGAAGTGCACTAAAGGAGATGCTTAATTTCACCAAAGCCAAATGTTAATTTTCCTGCAGTATTAATAATTTGAAGCGATCAGGAATGCTGTATTGCTACTAGGACACCAGTTTGCCTTGAAAGGATTTGCTTTCCATCTGAAATTTTTTTCCTGAGACTCATAAAGTTCTTGTTTACTCTTCCTGTTAGTGTTGGGTTCTGGCAGGTGGGGTTTTGCTGGCTTTTCTGCTGCAGCATGTGACTGCTGTTTATTTGCAAAACTCTCCCCTTGACCCTTTTGAGAATGAACTGTGGGTTTGTTTCCGTTCATTGTAGGCACCTGCTGTCCAGTTGCTTATGCTTTGCGGTGTTTCTCCTTCAGGAAACTCTAAATTTGACATTATTGCAGTCGGGAGGTCAGTGAAACTGAAAGGGCACTGAAGAGTTGAGTTGCAGAGTTTCTTGAACTTCTGCTGAGCTGACAGTTGCAACATTATAAATCCCATAGGCCTTTAGGCTCTGCTTATTTACTTCAGTTAATTATGCATTCATTATGACTAAGACTCATTACTACCGAGTTTCTTGAGATTCTGTGATGTTTTCCGGAGTAATTCAGCTGTCAGAAAAAGTCAGTGTAGGATTTGACTTTTCCATTCTGGGATGCTTTGGATAAACTGGAGTTGCTCGTGATAGAACTACAGCAGGTTATGTGTCTGTAGCAGCCTCTTGTGTTCTATCTCTAAACTACAGCTCTCAGGTGAAAAACATGTGCTTTCTAGGACTGGAAAAAACCTGATAGGGATGGGGATGAAGAAGCATTTACACCGTGGAAGTGTGCAGCTGCTATATAAGTAAGGAGAAAAGGTTCTCAACCTCCATTTCTTGGTGAAATATTTGTTAGAATATCTTGAAATAGTCTCTGAAGCTTTCCCAGGTACACTAGATCCCCTCCAGACCACATCTGCTGCTGTTTGTACTGTAAGTAAAGCATAAATTTGGAGCCGTATTTACAATAGTGCTTGATTCCTACTCAGAGACAAAAACAATAGTGCAGAAATATTTCAAGTTAAAAGTGGATTTATGTGTTTTAATTTTGGCTTCTAAAGGAGGCCTATAGAGGTCTGTGAGGCTTCTACCCTTTACATGAGTGAAGTATTTCTAGTTCTTAGTTTAGGCAGGCATGGCCCCAGGTTCAGCCAGTAATGAGGCTGAGCATGTATTCTCCTCTGTATGCATTCAGCGTGTACATATACAAATACATATATAAATACATCAACAGAACACTAATGCAAGCACAGTGACAGTGCTCTCACTCTCTTGCCCTTTCTGGATGGTCAGTGTGAACGTCTGCTAGTGGCAAATGCATGTATATAGTGTGGATCCTTCCAGTTACGGGGTTTAGGCACTGGCTTTGCCCTGAAACTGGCCCTTGAGTCCGTTTACCCCCGTTGCCTCTTGCACACACACTCGTGCTCAGCCCCTGGCCCCAGACACCATGGATTCTCCAGCAGCTCACTTGGACCTTGCTTTTCTTCCAGCAGCTAACTTTCAGTGGCCTTACTCAGGCAGCATGCCCAGGCCATGCTCCAGTTTGCTGACTAGTCTGGCTTGGTACTCGCTGTGATCACACCGTGACCTGCGAAAGGTCACCCCCTACTTTGGTGGCACCACAGACCCAGGGACCCGTGTGACCGGTGGTCTGATTCTGCTTGTCACGTAGATGCATATACACATGGAACAGAGCCCCAGGAAGAGTTACAGAAAGAGATTAATGGGCAGACAGGACAGACAGGGGTGATTCAGGGCAGAGCACAGCTAGACACACACACACGCTGACCTGCAGCCTGCTCACAGGTGACCCGTCCCTCTTGTCACCATAGCTTTGTTTTTCCCACGCTTGTTTCTCCCCGAGCCACTTTGATCCCTCCCGTTCCCCACCTCTGGTTCCTCCACATCCCATAACGGGACTTTGTGCAATCCCACAGTGTTTTTCCCCTGCACCCCATGGTAAATCTGGTAGCCCTGTGAGCAGTCACACCTCTCAATCTGGAAAGTGTGCCTCTCTGCTCCTTTGTTTGTGTGCAGAACAGCTTTTTATCACCTAACAGGGTTAACTTTGATATGTGCTGGCAAAGAATGTTCAATCATTTGCCAGCCTGGTTGAAAATTTATGGTAGAAGTTACTGGCTGGCCACAGAGGTGTGAAGTAAAGTGATACTGTTAAAAAAAGAAATACTTTGAAATGTTACCTCAAAGTTGTGTATTTTAATAGCAGCAGGAAGGGGGAAAGTGCTAGAATGGTTGCAGGAAGTTTTGGTAACAGTACTAATGCTGTAGCCTTTTAAATTGTAAAATAAGGAGTTGATTTTTAATTTTATTATTTTTCTGGATGGCTTCTGTACATATTGAAAATAGATTTAGTTCGTACTTCGTATTTTGAAAGTTTTGATAAATCATTGCTTTCCTTCAGTAAGAGCCATCGAGGGATAGTTAATCTCTGTTTTATGTCAAGGAAGTGGTGTACATCTTAAACAGGGACTTATTTACAAGGTCACACCATTTTAAGGTATGTTCTTTATGGATTTATGGTATGTCTGGAGAAAGAGGCAGATGATGCCATGGGCTGTGATGTGTGAGGTGCTTGGAGACATGCAGGATTTGGGGATTAAAAAGAAGAAAGTTAGGTACAAGTAGATACTTTTATCTTGACAAAGAAATGGTTAAGTGTTAGTGTGCACGTGTTGTAGTAAACAAGTCACTTTTGAAAAAAGCCATTGAATCCAGTGTGATGCTTCTGGATCATTGCATCAGTGAAAGAATTGTGTGTCGTTCTTCTGAGGAAGAGAAGCAGGAAAAAAGGAGTAGGTCTTACTCATTCTTCTCACTTGAGGATTACAGGCCTAAGTAATAAAGTAACTTATCAAAACATACTGTTGTATTGCACTGGACTAATTGAAGAGTCTAGTAAACAGAACCAGAACCTGAATTCTTTTTAGAACTTTATTTATTTAGTGCATCATGAGAAGAGAAAGCATAATAAATAAAAGTTGAGATTCTCAGCCTGTGAAAGTAAATATTTTGATAATACAGTATTAGAAGTTGTTTATGTTGTGATTGTTGTGTGCTGTTTTGATGCTTTCTAAAGGAAACCCAGCAGTTTTAGTGCACTTGGAGCTTGATAAAATTGACTGATATTTTTGGGTTTTATTTGGACCTGGATATTTTGTAGAGTCTGCAGTAAATGCATAGCTCTAAGAGGAGGTTTCAAGTGTCAGGAATGTAACTATCTTCTATTTTTACACTTGACCTCATTTCTATTTTCTTTTGCTAAAGGCAACAGGCGTATGTTGTTCTGTTGCTGCTGGAAGTGAGTTATTTAAATAACTTGAAATGTTTATATGTAATAAGCTTTTGAACTTTAGCACTGGCTGAAATGGTGAGTATGTTGTCATGGGCCACATTTTGCCTACTCAAACATACATGAACTCTGACTTGATCTGCTTAAGAACTATAGCTGCAGAAAGATGAGGAAAGTATCTTTCGGTTCTTGTATTAAACCTGCTTTGTATTGTGTTATAAAAGAGGATTCTCCCTCACTAATTACACATGCAACCTGTTACTGGCTGCTCTCTGAAGGTGATACTGAAAGTAAACGATAAGCTAAATCTGTAAGCATTTTCTCTCATGAAAAGTAGTAGGTTTTGTTTTTAAAACGTTGAGTATTTGGCTTGTGCTTTATGTCAAGGTGTCTCATTTGTCTTACAATCAGGATAAAGTTAAAACTTTCAGCAATTTTTGTGTCACTTGTATGCCTTTTACCTTATCAGACTAAACAGCTTTAGATATTCAAAAAGCAGGGTGGGTTGTGTTGTTTGGTTGGTTTTTTTTACACATCTCTACAACTCTTCTCATTCTTAACATTTGACTGTTAGTGCTTCTATAAACCTGCTTGAAATGAGCGTTCTCTGTTAAATACCCTTGTACAAAGCTGTGTATTGTGGCCATGAGTTTTGCAGGCTGGTCACTCTGTAGCTTGCTAATTCCTGTGAAATATGTGCCCAGACAGCAGTTTCTCTTCTGAAAAGCAGGTGCATGGTGCAGACTCAGTGACTATCAGACATCTGCATGTATTAAGCATCGCTGATTCATATCTGTCTTGTGAAGTCCTGATATTTTAGTCCTGTCAGTGAAAGAGCCACTATTACCTGGTACCTCCTGTGTCTGTGGGTCGGTTATGAGAAGCTTCTCCAGAGGGACTCTTTCTCCTTTCTCCATCCAGTCTGTGATGAAGCAGTATCTTTTAAGTCCTTTATACTGGACAGATTTAAAGTAATTGTAGCCTGGCAGTAGGCAGAGCTGTAGGCACCCGGTGCCTTTTGGGAGCTGAGGCCTTTAAAAGTGTGCTGTAAGAGGACTGCCAGGTTCTTTCATGGACACTGCTGTCAGAGGAAGGATAAGGAACCTTCTGTATGTTGAGACATTGGGTTAAGTTGACATTCTTTGCTGAGATCTTTTAGTGAAACATTGATAGGTCACAAAGCCATTTTAGGCTCTCCAGACAAGAGACCATTTTACACTGTGTCTTACAAACAAAACACCCCCAAATGTTTTGCCCTGTTGTGGGTAGATAAACAATATTAATTGTTTTGAAATCTCCAGATGATGGGATGCTATAGAGTACACAGAATTGGGCCAGAGCTCATGTTCATTCACTCCTACAAGGTATACATACAATCTCTGAGATGTAGTCACCAGTTTGCATGTAGCTGACCTCTGATGGTAACCAATGGACTGTCAACTATTGTTCTGTTGGCATCACTGTGTACTGTGAAGAAATCAAGCAAGTGCTGTGACCAGGAGCTGGCTAGTTCCACTGCTCAAGCTGCATCTTAGGCTGCCACAGACATCAGTTCTTGTCATAGTTAACTGGGTATTCAGACTTATTTTAGCAGTTAACTCTGCTCCCAGATATTATTGAAATAACTTAGAATATTTTTCTAAGTCTGGTATCACTGGACTGACACAAGTTGTTTCCTGGTGGTACTAGCTAACAACATCTTGCTGCTTAGGAAAATTATTTTCACAGCACTTCAGAGGCTATTTTCTTATCAGCACTCTGTTCATCTGCTTCAGAACGAGGAGGGGCTGGTTCAGAGGACTGAGCAGCAGCTAGTTATTAATGCTGTCCCTCAGTAATGGACAAACTCTTCATGCTTGACAGACTAACATCTCCTGCACAGGTAACAACATCAGGTGCTCAAAATCTCATATGAAGTTTACGAAGATGAGCTAATCAGAATATTCCAGAGCTGTTTATCATCTCATCAGCTTCATACATGGAGGCTTTTTCATTTTACATGTCAGAGCATTTCATAGTAAGTTTTGTGTCAGATACTGGCTAAATTAAAACTTAAGGTGAAGTTAGGTACTAGCAAATCCTTTTAAAAGAAGGGAGTCTTTCTGTGCTTGGTCCCAATTGAAAGCTTTTTTTTGTAACGTGACTGACTAGATAAAAAATGTTTGTAGGTATGAAAATGCCAAAGATCCTGTGTATTTAAGGTGAGAGGTGTGGGTGGGGGGAAATAATTTTAGGGACATGACCAACAAATACTCTTCACTAGCAATTATTGAGTCAGTAAAGTAGGGCAGTGAGGCAGCTTTCCTGTTTCTCAGCAGGGAGTTTTTGCAGGATATAATTAAGAAAGGTCAGTTAGTGGCCCAGAAGGCATTCTAGGATGTCAACACCGAAGCTGGGTCTGTGGTGACCATAGTGACAACTATTGGAGAGTCATAAGCACAGCCCTAAATAGACGAGAGACCACAGCTGAGGACGTGCTCTCTTAGGTTGTAGGGCTGTGGTAGTACTTACTGGGTGTAGATCTACACCTTGTAGAAACTCTCCTGTGCTCTGGATTTCACCCTGGTATGGCAAACAGTGCTGCTGGCTATCTCAGGTGGAAATGGTGATGGAATAGTTCAGAATTCCGAACACCTTTATGTAGGGTCACAGGTGGGAGACTTTGAAGAAGAAGCTGCTTCTACTGAAGCTTTGCTTTTCTCAGCTTTGCAAACATTTTTGGTTGCCCAGATTTTAAACAGTTAGCAGAACCATGTCAGGATGTGGTGTTAAGCTATGCATTAAAAGTTCCATCCAGGAAATATATAGGATTCTTTGCTTTGCTTTGTAATAAAAGGTAATGAATTTTAAAGTCTTCATCATCACACCTGAAAACAGGTCTGGCACATAAATATATTTTCTTACATAGAAATTGTTCCTTTAGCATTCAGTCTTTGCTGTCGTGTGAAGAAGGTAGATAGAATTTCATGTAAGAAAAATCCAGTACAGAAGAAAATAAACTGAGAAAGGAATGTAACCAAGTCCAAGTAATAGTAAAATTTAAAAAAAAATATTTTTTTTTTTCCTGGATGGGCAACCAACAAAATTCTGTGTTGTTTTATTTTTTAATCTTAATTCCTGTGAACTGCCTCTGTTTAAAATATATCCCAAAAAAAAGGAGGGGGGGGGGGGTTGGGGGGGAGAGGGGGAAGTCAAAAGGTTCAGTAAACATTCAGTAGGGTTGGTCCAAAAATGATGCCCTTGTGTAACTACCAAGGTTAAGGTCACTTGATCATGAAATCTGTGCCAACATGCTTGTCATGGTGCATACATTTATGGAGTGCCTTCAGCTCCCAGCACATCTTCTGCACCTCATGCAGCACCACGTGTGCTGTTTGCTGTGTTAGGTGACTGGAGGTGGAGGAAGAATTGGAGCAAGCACACACCTGGAATCTTGTATAAACAGCTGTTGAGGGCCTGGACGGGAGGATCAGGGCTTAAGCTTACATCAGACTTGACAAACATTTTCTGCCCAAGTAGGTCAATGCAATTCAGGTTAGGTCAGTAGTTGTAGCTGTTTACATTCATTTGGCTTAACGTTAATCCCGTGGTCTGGTCCTTGTTCCATTGCTCTATTTCGAAGAACCTTGAAGTATGCCTGGTGGAGTTCATTACACTGGAAAGCTGACTGTACTTGTTTTTGTACTTGTTTCTGTTGAACTTGAAAAGCTTCTTAAAATGATCCATGGAACAGTAGGTTAGGAGTGGATGTTTGAGTGAGGTCAGAGTATAGACTTCAGAAAGTGCAGTGTTTCCAGTAGAGTTTTTCCTTAATGCCCCAAGTAGCATGTTACTATATACTGAAAATTGCCATTTTCCTTCTTCCTAAACTATTTGGAGTGACAAAATAAAACAGCTCTGGAAGAGAAGCAATTCAAGGAGCAGCTAATTTTCTAGAGCACTTAGACTTTTTATTGCCCTTAGTATCAGTTTTAGTAGGAAGATGTATGTATAAAAGTCAAAAACCCCAAAAGTTTGTAAAAACTTCTTTCTGAAATAGCTCTGTGTCCCATGGATTATTCTGAATTTTGCAGATTGATTTCTCCAGCCTTTGCCTGGTGAAGCTAATAGGACCATTTCTCTTCCTTTTAGATAATAATCAGTCATTCTGTTGATTCAAAAGCTCCTGCTGAAATCTTACACGCAGCTTTGCAGTTGGGAGTTGGATTTCCTCTTGTGGGGCACTGTTACAATACTGCGGAGGAAAGGGGAAGCTAAGCTAAAAACGGAGTCCTTTTGTTGTAGGAGTTTCGGGATGGGCTGAGGACAGGCAAAACATGATCTTGAGTTCAGGACGGCTGCAGGAGTGGCACGAATTGCATCTGAACAGAAGTAGGTCTGACACTTGGCTGGTGGCTGGGGAAACTTTAAACCTCTGCTGACCAGTGTAGTGTTGCTGACTCCTGCCAGGAGTAAACTGAAACTGTTAAATGGACTGAAGTGTTGCAGAATATTCCTTTTTAGGGAACCTTAGCAGCTGACTCCTATGTCTATATTAATGTGTAGCTCCGTGCTTTATTGTTGTCTCCTCAACTTCTGGGTAAGGGGGAAGGTTCACCAGGAAATTTTGCGGGCTATCTTTGAGTTTAAAGTAAAGTATCATGGTCTTGATTCAGTGTGGTGTGCTCCAAGCTGATACATTACTGAAAATAGGTTTGAGGAGTGGACTTGAAGTATGGCTGATCCCATTTATTTTATTTTCTCTTCTATTTTTTTTTCCTTCAAAACAAGAGTTAAGTTACTCGGCTTAAATAACTTGTATTTGTAAAAAGTCATCTCTGTGGAATCAGCATGTGTCAGTATTGCAAGACACAGCACTTGTAAGATCCTTGGCATTGTATGGTTTTAGCAAAGGTGAGGTTTTGTCTACCCCATTAACTGGATACCTTCCTAGTGTGGTATTTAACCTGTATTTGAGTGTGCAAGCCCTTAGTGACCTAAGCAATTGACTGGAAGTGCAGATGTATTTGTTGTAATTTGAAATGTGCAGAACTTGTGTACCTTTGAGAGCTGGCAAAAAAACTTGGCAAGTCTTACATCCAGTTACTAACTTCTCAGGTAAGACTTTTGCATAGCTTAGAAAGTGGGGAATTAAAATGCCCCTGTTGTCAGCACTTCTTACCTTCACGTAGCCAAAGAATGCCTGCTCAGTTAATGTGAGGATATTGAAAAGAAAATCAGGAATTGTTTATCATAAGAAATTTCAGTAAAAATTGTCCGGAAGTCCTGTCAGAAACAAGTCAGAGGTGTTGTGATGTAGTTCTGTGGATTTTTAAGTCAATTAGGAAGTGGGTCTGCATCTCATTTTTACTGTGAAGAGAAGAAACTTCAAGATAGTGTTCCAACTTGTAAAAAATAAATTCATAGTAGTGTGAAATGAGAAACAGGTTTTTTCTTTGATTGCAGTTGGTTTTAACAAGTGAATAAACTCTTTTATTCAAGACTATATTGAAACTGTAACTACTAAACTAAGATTTCTCTTGGCTTCTGTCTTCCAAAGCTTCCTAAGACTAAAGACAATTACTGCATTTTGTTAATGTTATGCACCCTTCCCTTCTTCTGAAATTTCTATACGTCTTGGTGTAATAGGCATCAGGATGTGGCTCATGCTTTTTGTGAACTGTACATTTCAGTTTAGGTTTGGGTGAGCTTCACAGGATGAGCTTTGCAGCTGCGTAGTAAGTTTTTATTGTAGTATGTTCTGCTGCCTTCATCTTGGTCCTGGGCCAGCTGTCACAAGGAAGCTTTGACTAACTTGCTCTTTTTTCTAGTGAAATGTCATGTGAGGTGGTTTCTGTCTAAAATAGTAGACAGTGGATCTGACCTCACACATGTATTGCCTGTTAGAAGCAGGTAATTTTACTTGTGTAAGGTAAAAACTTACAAGCATAAAAACACTGGAGGAAAGTAAAATATCAACAAATATTTGTCTGCAGCACTGGAGGTCGCTTTTCATGAAAAGGTATATTTGATTTAACTTCCTAGGGTGTTTCCTGGTTTGTGTTTTGTAATAAAGTGGAAAGTATTAAAAAAACCTTTTTGCTTACTTATTGCTGCAGAGTGCAGAGTAGAGCACCACAGTTGATGAATGAAAGCAAGTGAAAAACAGGATACCTAAAAAGCAAGCAATCCCTGTCTACCTAGTGTCACCTCTTTCAGATGGGGTCAGTGTATCCGCAATAAAACGTAACCTTCAACTGCACTTCCAACTGGCCACTGCTGCCCCAGTGTCTCCTCGAGAAGTGGCTCTTCCCTGCATCCCACCATGTCAAGCTGTTCCTGCCTTTGAGATTCTGTGTGATAAGTGTTAATGAAGGTGAAATTGTAGCACAGTGAGTATATTGAATTTGCATTGTTATTTACGGGGAAAGAAGTTCGACATGAAACTAGCAAGGACGTGTAGAGACCATAAAGCTTTAGGTTGGAAGAAGAGGCTTTTTCCATCCGAGCCGTTGGTGTTTCTCTGCCAGCTGAGCGTGGATAGTTGGTGAAGTTCTCCATCTGCTGGTCTGCGGTGGCCAATGCACCCTTCAAGGGAAGGCTGCAAACTGGTACTGCTCTGCCTCCAGTGCAGCAGCTGCTTTAGGCTTCGAGAAACTCAGTTCTTACTTTTCCTGTTTAGTTCGGATTATTTCCAAACATCTCAAGATGCTCAGGAGCTTTATAGGATGAAAGGATGGCAAAAACCTGTGTTAGTCACTGTTTAACTTGTTAATTATCGTTTGAGTTAGTAATTCATTGAGCTTTTAGTTGTGATGCAAGTGCAGATGAGCGAGCAGAGCTGGAATATTTTTACATATTTTTTTTTTACTTTGAAAAAAATAAAATCCTCAAGTTCCACATTTTCTGTCTAAATCATCCCTTAATTTTTTTCCACAAATAGAAAGGGACATTCCTGTGCAATTAAACACACACAGGCCTACTTAATATTCTGTGGAACTCCAGGGTGTTGAAGTGTGGGTTTTCTACCTTCATCAAAAGTTTTCCTGCTAGTTGAAATGCATCTGGTGATTTTACACATCTTTCTACTTTGGAACATCACTAAGAACTGGTTTTGTTTCAGAGAGAAGCACAAAGCTAACTGGTGAACAGTCAGTGTCTCACCCATGATTTTGGCATGGCTCTGGCAGCTTTGAGCATTCTCCCCCTCTCCCTTCTCTTAAGTGTGTTTGTAGTGAAGAACTGTTGGGACTGTATGATCAGCTAAGTTTGACCTTGTATGCTTTAGATTTAAAACTTAGCTGTATATCTTAGCACTGGTACTATGTGGTTACTCATCTTTATTAATGACTTGTTGTTTTGTGTAAATTAATGCAAGGAAAGGGTAAAGAAATGCTTCTGTCAGAATTGCAAATAGAAAGGTGGTTTTCTTTGTTGGGAGACTTTTGAAATGGCCATCTAGACAGGGAGGGGTAAGAATTGCACAGCTCTTGGTGTTCAATACTGTGGAGACAAAAGCAAGAAGAAAACAGCAGACTAAAAAAGATGTCAAAGTTTAATCTCAGTTTTCTCTTCTTTAGGATTATGTGCATATTTAGATATGCCCTTTCTGCTCAGAACTGATCTTGTTAGCTTTAGTACTCTTTTCTGAAACCAAACTCAAAAAGTGAGTTTACTCATTGGACTGCAGTCCAGCACATGAGTACTGATGTTTCGATGCTTTACTTCAGAATCACTGCAGATTAAATCCTTCAGGAAAATGCTTCAGACTCCAAAAGTCTTTGTTTAATACTGCAGTGGGGAAGAAACCCCACCAGACTTGAAGTTGCTGTAGTTCCTGGATGTTTCCATTTGATTTTATGGAAAAGTTTATTAGTACTGTTTTTGATAGCGACCTGTTAAACACGTGGAAAAGGATTCAGCAGTGTTGTAAGAAGGTTCTTCATTTAAAGTACTTAACCATAAAAATTGTGTTGCGGTGATCCCTGTAATGTAAACTTAGGAACCAGCTTCATTCTGATAACTTAAATGACCTTGGGCATCTGGATTGTGTTTGTGAATTCCTGACTCACGGATTCGCACAAATGGGCACGCAGAAAACAGGAATTTGCTGAATTGCATTGGGAGTATTCTCTGATAAAGGATTATTTTGATATTTATCAAAACAATGCTTGGTGAAAGAAGCTTGTTTGAGGAGGCAGGTGGAATTTTGTAAAAGGTGATCCTCAGCAATGCAATTAAAGACTCGGGGGTGAGCGTGTCTTGGTTTTTTGGGTTAGGTTTTTTTTTTCCTTTAGCTTACCTACAACATGCAAAAAGATTGATGATGGTCTTTTTTCTTCCATCTTTTGGCAAAGATAACTTTGTAATTAATGGTTAACAGCTAGCTCACTACAGGTACTCTATTTGTCTGGAATTCATGGATTAACTTCCTTTTTTTTTTTTCCTGTCTTCGGGTCATCTTGCTGCTATTTTACTGGGAATTCATGCGACATTAAACATGTTAACATCTGGATTTTGAGTTCAGTGATTCATGTGTAATAACTGCAGATAAAAATACTGATCTGAAAGCATTATTTTGAAGTGAATATTCTGTGTAGAATTCCTAAAACTTGTAGTTACTTAAAAGCTGACAAGCTGTTGAAAACTTCTAGATGCTTACAGAAGCCATCCACCTCCTAGTGAGTATGGCAGGAATTAGGAGAAGGTGAGAGACTCGAGGGGTTTCCTGTGCTGAATCCAGAACAGAGCAATGTGCGGTTGGTCTGCTCTACAATTCTCATTCAACTCAGAAATGCCCATCTGAGAAGCATCTCCTGGACGTCACTGCTCAGCTGGCTTTTTCTCCTGCTGGGATTGCAGAGCATGGAAACCCAGTTCCTTTCAGTTGTAACTAAGTTGGTAGGTGTTGGATATTTAGTTCTCAGAATGGGACTGGAGCTAGTCTAAAGGCAGTTCTGTCTCCCCCAGATGCATCTAACCTAGGTGATAGGTGTTCAGGGTCTGTGTAAGCTCTTCATTTCTTGCTTGTGTAGGCAGCCCATGTTGACATACTAAAGCCAAGATGGAAAACTGAAAGGGCAGAATCTTGATTAAATCAAGATGTAAATCTGAAGGGCAGAATCTTGATTAAATACTAGTTGTCCCAACTCTTTAGAGTTCTACTTTGTAAAGCGATCCGATACTAACAATATTTTGTCACCCTCTAATAGCTGTTGGTTTGTCTTTTGAAACTCAAAAGTTATGTAAACATATCTATTTTCCAGGATTCGTTTGTGATGTGCTTCTGCAAGAAGAACTGAGAATCCATTACGTAGTTAAACACTTTTGGGAAAAAAACATCTCCTTCTAATGTATTTTGAAAACTAATTGAATTATCGTAGAAATTCAGCATGGGAGGAGCTGTGAGTGCTGGAGAAGACAACGATGACTTAATTGATAACTTGAAAGAAGCTCAGTACATTCGCACTGAGAGTGTGGAGCAAGCCTTCAGAGCTATTGATCGTGGTGATTATTACCTGGAAGGATACAGGGACAATGCTTATAAAGACTTGGCCTGGAAGCACGGAAATATACACTTGTCAGCACCTTGCATTTATTCTGAAGTCATGGAAGCACTGAAGCTTCAGCCTGGATTATCTTTTCTAAATCTGGGTAGTGGAACCGGATACTTGAGTACAATGGTGGGATTAATATTAGGTAACTTGAACGTTTTTATTTTAATATAGTGTTTCTGTATAGTTTTAGAAGATTACACAAGCCCTGTAAAAGTCTTGCTTCTATAATAATGATAGTACTGTTTTTAAGACTGGTGTTTGACATCTGTTGTTAAAATACTGTATGTTGTCTACAGTGGTGTTCGCTGCCATTTGATGGAGAGTTTTGGAAGAGGCAATTGTTCACCTTTCTATAGTCTACAGTTCACCTTTGAAAGGAAACAGTCCTTTTTTTGCTTAAAAGGGAAAGGCACACAGAATCAATTTTTGAGGACTAACGTTTTAGTCTACATTTGCACCATGTTTATGCCCTTACTTTAAGTTACTATTTTGACCTTCAGCTTATGGGGGGGAGGGGAATCTAAATTGCACAGGCTCTTGAAGAAACGGAATTGAAAAAATAAATCTCAATCAGTGTGCAATCAAGTGTTTTAAAATACATTTATTTAGTAATTTCATTAGTGGCAAATTTTTGGGATATGGACTGATAAGACTCTTCGAGCACTGAAGGTTTTAAAAACTACTTTAACAGAAACACTTTTTCTTCTGTTTTCAAATGCTTTGTCCTGTATAAAAAAAGATGGAATGAAATATTGTTGTCTAAATTTAACTTCTAAAACCTACCTTAGAGAGAAAAATACTTTATTTCTTCCCCCTCCCCAATATTTACAATACAGAACATGTATTCCAACAAATGTATTTTTTTTACAAATGAATTTCATGACATGAAATAACTTCATTTATTTTAGTATGTAGTTTTCATAGCTGTAACTTTATTGGCTGTATTATGTGGAGTTTTCATATTTCCTGGGTTGCAGAAACCTTGCTGACAGGTAATATACAGCTTTTCCATATATTTATATACACAACTGAAGTGTGAAGAGTAGGTTTGTTAATTTTCAGTTAGTTACTTTCTGTCACTTCTTCTCATTTCTTAGAGTAGAAATTATCCCTAATATTGCACAACAAATGTCATTTGAATGCAAAGTTGGCATCTCTGTCAGTCTCTTGTTAGTTAACTTTGTCCCTGTTAATACCAATAAATTCAGCAGATTCCACTGTTCTCTTGTGGAAACAGGAATTATGTTCATTCACAGGTGAAAATAAATAATAAAACCCAGTAGCTACTCTATTAGAGTGTTGCTTTATCTATTTCAAAAGTGGTTCTATTGGAGAGTACATATTTTTAATTAGATTGTAACATTTTAATTTCAACGTTGTATTTCAGTATTAAAACAATTGGTGAATCTTGCTGAATTTTTTTTTTTCCCCTCTAAAATCTTTGCTCAGGGTAGTGAGTAATGGTATTTCTTTATTTCTCTGCCTTGTGGACACCTTGGCTATTTCATTAATCTTTCTTAACTATGATGTTTAAAAAAGAAATTGTGGCTTATGCATATTGCTCTTGTATCTGTGTATTATCTCACCTCTTTTGAGTGGCTGTTGGTTGGCTGTGGAATGCTCCTGGGTTTGACCTCTCCTTCTCAAGCAGAATTCCTGCTCTTCAGAATACTATGTGCAGAGCGGAAGAAATTAAACAGGAAAAGACTTGTCTTCTGCAGAGGGTGAGATTGGCTGGCAGCCCCCGAGGAGCACAGGGACACTGCAGAGGTTCCTGCAGAGCCAGCCCAGGTGCTGATACTTCTCTAGCAGTGCTGAGGAGCCTGGAGCACTGGCTGCTCAGCTACTTCCAGAAGTAGACTTGCCCTAATTCTCGAGTGCTGTACCCACTTTCCAGAATCTCCTTAGAGTGTAATGTGGTTTGAGTGCTAGGCTGAGGCATGGAAGGTGTAAATACGATTCCTGTGCCCTTTTTCTTACTCTGTCCCCTTGGATAAAATGACTTGTAACACAGAATCATTCCTTTTTATTTTAGTGTTTGTTTTAAAACAGGGAAGGGCTGCTTTAGCAAAGAAAAATAAAGACATAATTTTCTGACAAATAAACCATATATATATATATTTAAAAGCTCACAGTTTCTTAAAAACTGGTTTCAGTGTGCACTGCAATTAGTAAGAGAACCATGTGGGTTTTGACAGTAGTTGGGCATCTTTCAATTTGACATGGTAGTGAGTAGTATTTCTGCCACACTGGCAGTGTCAAAATGACAAGATTAAATTAGCAAATAATTTGAAATTGGCAAACACTTGTAAATATAGCAATGTAGAAAAAAAAACCCCAAACCACCACTCCAGTGAGATTCTATTAACTGTTGCTGATACCATTAAAACGTAAACTTAGTTCAGACTGGGTGGTGGGATCGCCAACTCATTATGCTGAAAGAGGCCAGTTTACTTTGGAGAGTAGCAGAGAAGTTTCGTGTTTTTAAAACACCTGACTCTTTGCTTAAATGTACAGCTGTGACTTTCCTGGTGAAAGAAAAGATATTTCTCCTATTTCTGCTCAAACTACAAATATTCTAGTGTGTGATAATGTAGTGGGATCTTGCATTCATAGATTTAATTGCAAACTGTTGGAGCAACTGATATTTATAGGTTTGGGTTTTTTAGTTTTTCAGAACTGAGTAATGAAAGGAATGTATATGTGAATTTTTAGTTTACTTTATGAGGTTAAAGGAATGTCAATTTTTAATAGAAGAAAACATAGCTTGGATGCTTGCTGCGTGCTGTAGAACTGTAACTACACTGGTTAGAAACATCATAGCCTATTACTGTGCAAGGGAACATTGAATGATTGAACAGCTAGGAAGGGATTACCAATGCTAATGCTTTTCTTAATGTGATAGGTAATAAATTTACAGTAGGTGTGAGTGTCAACAGGAGGTAGATGTTTTCACAGGTTCTAAGAACATCCCATGGATGATCCAGAGAGGTCTTACAAGCACTGTCTATGGTAACTAAGTGCATTGGTTTTATTTCACCTAGTAGAAAATATTCTAAACTATGTTAAGAGCTGCAATTGCTAATCTCGTGTAGTGCATATATTTATTAATTATTTTTTTTCAGTAACTGAAACCTTTCTTGGTAACCCTTTGTCTGTTTTGTGAGTGGGTGTCCTAGAAAAGAAATTGAATTCTGCTTCATTGGAGTAAGATCTTTGAGCTAAATATTTAGGAAAAACTTAGAATGCAGTAGAGGATATAAATATAAGTTTTGTCTAATCTTATTGATGTTTACTTTCCCTTCTTCCCCTTCCCTCTCCCTGTACCAATTCTATGCTCCAGTGACTAAAGTCCCTGGGCTGTGAGTGCATGTTAAATATAGAATCCCTACAGCAAATATGACTATCTGATTCAGATTCCTGCCTGATGTAGATAATCCTCATAATACTGTCTCATGATTTCTTCTTGTTCCTGAAAAAGAGCATTCACTTTTAGCACACAGATTGACTTGGAAATACACTTGGATTTGATTGCAGGAAAGCAGCGTTGCAGTTGTGATGGGATTATGATGAGTGCACGTAACGTGGTCAATTCCAATGTTCTAGATAGAAATTAATTATTATGATGGAAATTAATTATTACGTAAGTAAATTAGGAGCACACTTCTGAATTTGGAACCTGCAAAATAGAAGAGCAGATGTGGCTAAGGGATATAGTAACTTGATCTGTGAACAGCCAAAAGCTCAAAATTTCACCATAAAACTTCAAAATATAAATACCAAGCTACAGACTAAATTATAATTTGGAATTGCTGTATTCCAACTAAATAATGTGGTGGTGATGATGATGTGTTGCTCAGACTGACTTAAATGCAGTCAGATTAATTTTTTTCTGCGTGCTTATGAGGAAAATTTATTCTGTACAATTGTTTTGCCACCCTTCTGTCCCTGTTCTTTCATTGATCCTTTGGCCTCTCTCCTCTTGACCGTAGGTGATGCAGGTGCAAAAAGTAACTTTCTCTAGAGATGTTGGCAGACTTCTGTGGTTTATGTGATGTTAGAACTCTCACAGATGAAATGATGTAATTCTGTTCCATGTGATTGTGCTTAAAGATAAAAAATGAAATGCAAAAAACACCCTGCTGTTTTTATTTACAGGACCTTTTGGGATAAATCATGGAATAGAGCTTCATTCAGATGTGGTAGAATATGCCAAGGAAAAATTGGAGAGCTTCATAAAATATAGTGATAGCTTTGATAAGTAAGTACCTAATTTGTCTAGTTCACCTTTCACCAACAATTCTGTGTTTTAAACTGAGGGCATCATCTCTTACCAAGTGTAGGGAGGGGTGAAGAATGGCATCACACAACCAAAACAGAGACCTTCCAGTTTGTGCCACTAGTTCACAAGGTAAGTTAAGGTGTAAGAAAGCCCTCTGTAGAAGTCTGGGAGTATTTGTGCTGTGTGATACTTAACCACATGGATTTCCCTGCATTGGGGTGGTTTGTGTACATACAGACATGTGTATGCACATACTATATATATATGTACTTAATGATGTGATATGCAGGTGTCATTGCATGTATAGAGTAATTTGAACCATAAAGTTAGTATTTATTGTATAATTCCATCATTTTCTGTACAGTATTAACTTTTTTATAACGTACCACTGTTGATCTAGACATGAGTAAATTTATTGGATTGTCTTCAAGTTTATTACCTGAAGAGACAGACCTAGGAGTATGTGCCAGTCATTATTACTGGTATACTTCTGGGTTACAGGGCTTTGAACCACATCAGTTCTACCTAATCAGTGATTTTCTATTACTAGTTTGAAGCTGGCCCATAAAGTCTGGATCTTGGGGCTCTCTGCCTCTGTGAAAGGGAAAGCAGGATTGCAGCTAGGGCTGGTCTCTGTAAGTTACAGATTTTTTTCCTTACAGGCAGTTAAGTTCTCCAACAGTGATTATGAGGCAGCTTCTGGAAATACAGAAAAGGTTTTGAATTGTAGGAGCAGCCTAAGAATTGCACATCCTGCGGCTTTTCTCTTCCCAGTGGGAAGCAGAGAAAATTCTTTCTATCCCTTTACCTTTGTTGCAGTGTGCTTTATGAACTGCCATTTTCTGAGTTATATTGGCTGGAGCTCAATCCACTTTTTTCCATACCCCAAACTTCAGGAGCTCTAGTCTGACCATAGTCCTTCCTCTTGATGCTCCTGAGTAACAGAACACTCTTAGAATATAAAGTTAAGTTTGAAACACCATCCTAGTGTTACCTGTATCTGAATTCAGATCTGTACTCCTGATACTGGTTAGATGATTTTAGTACAATATTTCCCCATTAGAATAAATAAAATTATGTAAGAGAAAATAAATTACTACTGTCTTCATTTTACTACAAGCACTTAAGTCAGCTGAGGTTAATATATATATATAAACTGGAACAAAATGGGTTCAGTCAACAACTCTGTGATGTACTTGATATAATCAGTCTTAAAAAAGCATGTGTGGAGAGTGGTCACTCGTGGTCATTACTAATATTAATATTAATTACATTAATGGCTCTGTTTGGTTAGATGTACCTGCCAGCTAATTGACTCCTGCACATACCTGTACTCTTGGGTTCCTTTAGGTCTGTCTAATAAGACATGCAAGAAGCTGGTTTGGTTAGAAGGGTCTTTCTCATCCTGTGATACATTTACCTACAGAAATAGAATGAAAGCGTAGCAAGGAAGTGTTGTTATAGTTTAAAACCCCATCTGATTAGGGTATTTATGTAAGTGAATATCAGAACACTGGGATTTACACTTCAAAACATGCCAGAACTGGAAAAGAAACTCCAGGTTTCTAAGCTTGGCGTAATTAAATGTCAGCATTGTATGTATATTGTGTTTGAAGGAAATAAGTGACCATATACAATAAATGATCTTAAATATTCTTAAAGGAGGAGTATTTTCCCCTAATTCAGTGAAGTCTCTTGAGGACAGTGTAGCAAATGCTGTGTGCTATTTACAATGATTGTTAAACTGCTATTTAGTTATACACTGTTACTCCAAGGGGGGGGTGGGGGTTGAAAGTCAGCAGGTTGGTGAGTATGATCTAAAGTTTATCACTAATTTGTATATTATAGCTTGGCATTATGCTATCCAGCGAGCCACCTTTTCCTCAGGATAGCAAAATGCTCAACAGTGGCTACAGAAGCACCCTCCTCACCAGCTCAACAAAAATTACCCTTCTGGGAAAGTGCTTTTTCATACAGATCTACATGGTAATAGCTGCACTGCAGCTGAGATGCTCCACTCCCTTATCAGTATCATCTCCCTGCTGAGGAAAGGCTGAGGGAGCTGGGGCTCCTCAGCTTGGAGAAGAGGAAACTGAGGGGTAGCATCATTAATGGTTATAAAGTTGTAATGGGCACGTGTGAGGAGGATGGAGCCAGGCCCTGCTCAGTGATGTCCAGTGACAGGACACGGGGCAACAGGTGCAAGCTGGGACATGGAAGGGTCCATGGAAACAGGAGAAACTTTTTCACGGTGAGGGTGACAGAGCCTGGCCCAGGCTGCCCAGGGGGGTTGTGGAGTCTCCTGCTCTGGAAACTTTCCAAACCCAGCTGGGCATGTTCCTGTCTGACCTGCTCTGGGTGACCCTGCTTTGATGGGGGAGTTGGACTCGATGATCTTTCAAGGTCCCTTCCAACCCCCAAACAGTCTGTGATTGCCTGGCTGGATTGTGTGTTTTGGGTGGGGAATTTGTAACTTCTCTGCATACCTGATTCTGGTTAATGGCTTTCTTTGTAAAGACTCTGTATTTTAATGTAGTTAATGAAGATGGTGCGTGGGATTTTCTGTGATGGGGTCTTTCTGTATTCCTTTTTAAATATAAGCAGATCTATATAGCATGTCTTGAATTTTAATCTGCCTCTCAAAGTAACATGTTCTGTGTCAATAAGTCTGGTTTTGCTTCTTGTTCCAGTATTTTTTTTCCTGGATCTTCATTTATAAGAGAAAGTTATTTATCCAAAAATTGTACAGACTGTGGCATCTGAACTTCGATCTGCTGATTTGGTCAGCTTAGTATTTGGATGAAAGACCACCCAAGAAAAAGGTGTGGGGTGTCTGTCTATTGTGGAACACTGGTGTATACCCAGCAGGTGTCCTTACTGTTTGCAAGTAGATTTGGTGTGGCAAACGGGTATGAATGAAGTTGATTGTCTGGGTGGAGGCGTGTTTGTGATGGGGAAAAATGTGTTACTCTTGCCAGCAGCCTCTGACGAGGCACACGGGGGACAGAAGGAGCACAGAGACCACAATCCATTTTCCTGGCAGTCGCATAGTTACACGGATGAAGAATTCTGTAAAACTCTGCACTGACACTTCCTTGTGTTCTTTCTTTAGTGTACAATGTTCTTCAGTCTGGTCTGAATATTTTAAACAGTCTCTTTTTTACAAGCAAAACCCAAAGGTTTAACCGTATGGGAAGGTACTGAGAAGGCTTCAACCCAGATCCTAAATAAATGCTTTGTAACTGTGCTTTTCTTTTGATTGGAGCAATAGGCCATTGGCTTTGGATCTGACTTTTGCATGGAGCTGGGTCATGAGGAGGTGAGGTTTAGGTGAGTTCTTGCCTGGCAAAGCAAGAAGGAATATTGCTTTGATGCCATTTTTATGGGGGAATGATCCAGTGTTCTGTGGTGTAATACAACTTTTGTCTTGATTCCTGATAAGAATGTTGTTGAAATATAATTGAAAACTTACTTTTCTATGACTGGGGTAGGGGCTTGACCAAGGACTGGAAGTGATGTAAAAACAAGATGTCCAGGACTTGAGACAATCTCTCTGCCTCAAGGGAGGGTTGTCTGTCTCTGGTAGCTGGGCTGCTCTCAGTTTTGGCCTCCTGAACTGCTTTGTCAGAGGACGAGCTTTTCAGATACCTGTTTCAGAAAGACAAATCATTCCAGTAATCACTTGTATCTGTATCCATATCCCACCAATCTATACAAATTATCTTCCTCCAAGTGGAGGTGGAGCTTTTCATTCTGAAAAGTAAAATGATGCCTTGGTTTTACTTGACAAGTTATGTTTGCTGGTAGAAGGAAAGGAGAAGTTCCATCTGAAAGTGTCTTCTTTGTTGAGGTGCAAAGATTTTTAGGAATAAAGTTCTTAAGCTGAGTCTGAAATATGTGTAAGGCTCTCTTTCATTCTTAAAACCTTCAGGGTCTGCATGCCAATTAAGGGGAAAAAAAATCATTCCTTAAGAAGGCTCTATCTAAAACACGTATGTGCAAGTACCAGGCCCCGCTTCACCTGTATATTGAAGGGGAATGTGTTGTCTTTTCTGCTCCCAGTCAACTTCTAGACCTAGAATATCCAGCTCGGAGAGAGAGCCACAGGGCAAGGCTAGGTTGCCCATCTTCTAGCACCCTATCAAAAACCAAACCTGGGTAAGCTGGTGAAGTCCCTGCTGTGAAAGAAAATCACCAACCCTTCTCAGGATCAAAAGAAACCACTTCAATGGTAAGTGCCAAGAACCCTAGTACTACTTCTGGGATAACTGTTATGGGTGAAACTTCTTCCTGAAGTCTTGTAGTAGATTGTGTTGGCCTTAAAAAATAGTAAGCTTAATCTCCCAGCAGAGTACTTATTTGTCTCTGTCAAAATTCAGGCTCCTGCTAGGACTCTGAAGCCTCAATTTCTTTTCGTTAAAGCAGATTTGAAATGGAAAGTTCCTTGTGTAAGCACGAAGAAAATAAAGCTGCTTCTTGCCTGTGCAGCTGGTGAATGATTGCAGTAAAAGTCTAAGCAGGAAAAGCAAACTGGCTCCAAAACTCACTGATGGCTTTCTCACTTTAAATCTTACTGATAACTTAGTCTGAGATTTGAATAGTGTAAGGGATGGTGGCTTTTTAAGTGGTGAATGAGTTCTTGTGAAGGTTTAGTCTAAGCAGAACACAGGGACTACAAGAATTCCAATGGGATTCTTTGATGTCAGAGGTTTTGTTAAAAAGGAGAGAAAAATAGGCTTTTTGAATGTCCCACTTCTGTTTGGAAATTACATAGAGAAGTACTGTTTCTAAGCCAATACCTTGCAAACCAGAAGGCTCCAAAAGAGACAATTCATTCCACTCTTATCTAGGAAGGAATTAAAACCACTTTTTTTTTCTAGTATTTGATAGTTGCAGAAATACATATTCTTGCTCTCTGAGAACAACATATAAAATATCTTTTAGAAATAAATAAATCAATCCCATGGTGGACTCTGCCTTTCTTTGGAACTCTCATTCCTAAAAATTTTGGTACTATTTAGAACATTTGTTACATTAAAGCAAGTGGTGCCAGTTGCTCAGTGATTTGTTCATATAAAATTTATTCTTTCCCAAAAACCTGCAGTAGAAAAATATGACAGTTTCAACCTATAAACCATTGTTCTACTTAAGTTAAAAAAAGAAAATACTCCTTTGTTGTAAAAATGTACATTATTTTCCAGACTTCCATCCATGGATGTATTAAGGCCCTGAAAATAAACCTCTCTATTCCTGTCCACTTTCCTTAAAATTCACTGTGGCATTGATTAAAAAGTGCTCCTGCAATATAATTCTTCATTTTACCACCAAAGTTCAGATATGGTACATAGTGAAGTTTAAATTTTGTAAACCAGTGTCGAAGGGAGAGTGAGATGAGTCATAAGTATTTTTAAGAACCAGTGTTTGAATTTTCCTTCAGAAATAATTAGGATTAATGTGTTTTGGTTCACTTCAATGAAACTGATGAGAATATAAAAAATTATAAAGACAGCTGAGGTTATATAATAGAAGAACCAAGATAATTTTATAGGGGGGAAAAAAATTAAATAAATGGAGATGACACATACAAGGGAAGTAGAGATACAGGTTTGTCACTGTCCCTGCATTGCCTGGAAGTTGAAAAATATTCAAACCCAAATTACAGCATGGAAATTTTACCAGCGTCACTTTTGGCTCTTACTCTAATGCTGATTAAAATGACTGTTACTGTAATTGGATGCAAGGGGCTTAAAAGCTGTCAGGGTAGATTTTTGTTTTCAAAGATCTAATATATATATATTTTTTTTTTTTGCTTCTAATATTTGTAGTGTAAAAGCAGAATGTCTCAGAAAGACTACTATTAGGTAGAATGTATGTAACTTAACACAACATGCCAGCAATCCACGAACCAAAGACTAGTTCAAAGAGCCTGATAAAATGCTTTAATGAAGTGGAATGAACAATGGAGGAAAAAAAGAATGAAAAAAAGGAGGGGGGGGGGCGGGGAACATGGAAAGAACTTGCCATCTTTCCCTGCAATAGTCCCCCTTAATAGAAAGAGGATTAATGCTCTTTAAAAATCATTTTTCCATATTAACCAATACAGATTTCAGTTTAGTAGCTAGTGATTTAGCCTTAGACATCACTGACAGATCACATCATGGGAAGTATGTATTGTGAAACAACTGGGGAAAGCCTTTCCCTGCAATACATAAGTACCTTTAAATCTGATTGGTATTTGTTCTAAAGCACCTTTGGAGTCGAGTAGAATGAGAGGCTAATGAGGCACAGAAATCAGAAAGTATTTCATTATTCCATTGCATGTTCTTGTGGCATGTTGCATCACACAACGCCGTGAGTATTGACCTTCATCTGTGCTTCATGGTTTTATGTCACTTTTGTGCCATATGTGCTTTATGGTTTTATGTCAGTTTAAAACCTGAAACACTGACTAAATCATCTGAAAGCTTCTCGAGGTTTCTTTCGGTGAATTCATCAGTTCAGGGAGTACTTGGAGTAAGGTCACTGATTTATGAAATTCCTGCATTTGATACAGGAGAAGCTCTGAGTGTTGTATGTTTAGTGCAAGTGGAAAAAGGAGCCAGAATTTCCTGCTTTAAGTTGTGTAGCTTTTAAGTCTGTGTCTTAACCTCAGGAAGCACTTATTTTTCAGCTGCTGTAGCTGTGTTTGAAAAAGATGGGCTAGTTTATTATTTTTTTTGGTGGTGAAAATTGTGAGAAACTTCTAAACCAATCTGACAGAACCATTTAATTATTTTTTTTCTTCCTCCTTGCTTCATCTTGAAGAGCCCTTTTGCTAAAAATATGGTCAGCAGTATATTAGAATTAGGGCAGCAGTATATTACTATAGGACAAAAGTGTTCTTGCCTTGTCAAAGTAGCAAAAATAGTTTAGTATTTTATCATGTGTTTTCAGAGTCCACAGATTCATTTTAATGGATGGTTGTTAATGTGTTTGATGGTTTAAGAGAAGTTTGTAAAGCTAATTTAATGAGTTCTTGTGCTAGATTTATTATTGTGTTTCAGAATATGTATTGAAATCTGTTTGTTTTGCCATGAAGAGTTCTATGTGAAATTTACTTTGTAGTGCCACTGAATTCTTTGTTCCAAATGCAATGTCACTTCAGTTCAAATGGCAAGCATTAACAACTTGCCAATCTTTTACATATTAAAGTCAAAGAGCAGTCGTTCGTGCTCTAAATTTAAACAAAATTCCTATTAGTGAGGAATTACTTGAAGCAGCTTGATGGCAGTAAATGAGATTTCAGATTTTTTTGGAGTGTTTGAGTTGAGTGATTAAAGAAACTGAGTGTGGATGGGAAGACAGTATACCAAGTTCAGAATGGAGGAGGTTTGCTTTCTGTAAGGGTTGTGAGCTGCAATCTATGTGTGGTTAGTAAATAGAGGGACAGGCAGAAGTGTGCTGTTAGATATCCTGGTATGAATGTAGTAGTGGAGAGGTGTAAATGTAACTGGAGTGATGCAGATTTCAAGATCTAATTCATTTTTCTCTTAGCAAAAGATAGGTACAAGTGATTGAAGTGGTTCCGCAGTGTTACTGTTTCCTTCAGACACAGGCCTGTGGATGTTGAAAGTTGTTTTTCCTTCAAATTACTTGATTTTTCTCCCCAGTTTTATTAAATCTGGTTTCTTTTTGAAGAATTGAGTATGTATACTGCTTGTAAAAAAAAAAAAAAAAGGCAGTTCATGCCTGTGCAGACCTTGTTTCATCTTCAAGAGACATCAGGATAACATCCTCCATTCATAAAGGTTTTATTAGGATATTGAGGGGCTGGAGCATGTCCAGAGGAGAGCAGCAAAGCTGGTGAAGGGTCTAGAGAACCAGTCTTAGAGTGGCTGAGGCTTAGGGACATGGTTTAGTAGAGGAGATGTAGAGTGGGGTTGTCGGTTAGACTCGATGATCTTGAAGGTCTTTCCCAACCTAGATGATTCCGTTCCATGAAGTAGAAGAGGTTAACTCAAGAAGCATCCTGTACATCTTCAGAGTTGGAAGCAACTAAAGGATAGGTTCTGTGGGTGGGTCTTGTGGTAGAATCAACCAGTGAACCCCCATGTAAAAAACCAACTTCCTACTAAGATAAGTTACTGTACTATGCTCTCTTACATTTTATTAATTTGCTTTCACACAAATACTAGATTGGTGGATATGGATACAAAAACTTTAATCTTAGTTCTTTGTAAATCCGTTGGTTTTTTTTAAATGGACATTCATTTTATTACAATAGTCATTGTGTTTATGGTGAATCTCACTTAAAAGAACACAGGCAGTAGCAATCTTATTGATAATTAAGTTGCTGCAGCAAAGAGCAATGCACTTTATATTCTACGGATGGTTTTTGTTCCATTTAACTGGAATTAAAGTACTGTAGCTGTGTTGAGGATGAACTTGAAATGCCCATTCTTGAGGGATAGATTACAAAAATGCCACAGATGAAAGGGCAGAATCAGGTCAAGACATGTTTTATGTGCTTGTGATTATCTTGGACCATTGCTAAACATCGGTGTGTGTCTGAATTTATCCTTTGCCAAGTGCTCATTTAAACAGAAATTTTTCTCTGGCTATGTTATCTACAATGGGAACTCTTAATTTCTGTTAGGTTGGCTGTTGGTTCTCTTGTAATCAAGATACCAAATTCAAGTGAAGAACGTAATGTGATTAAAACTAATCCAAATAGTTCCAGCACTTCATTTTTGCCTTTTTTTTGCATCCAGTGTATGAAATAACAGGGATTTTTCATATTGCTATATAATGTCCTATAAGGCCACCCTGGGAATTTGGTGGAGGTGAACAAGTGGTAAAAAACAGTCAACATTTCTTAATTTCAACTCACTAGCTAAAAAAAAAAAAGTAAAATACTACCTCATCTTGATAGGCAGCTTGTGTGATTGCCAATACTGCTTGTTGAAGTATTAGATTAATGACAGTGCTGAAAATAAAAGTTTTAGTAGATAGCTCAGTGTAACACAGAAAGAAATTGAATATCTGATCTTGTTTGATATCCCAAAGGCAATAGTACTAAAACAACTGTGAATGTAGTGACAATTAGCACTAAAAGAATTTGGAGTTGACTTAGATCAAGTTCCATTGTAAAAGTGTGGTTGAAACTCCTTTTGTACTGTAAAACCAACAGGGTTGTGATGCTGTTCTTGAAATCACACCCTTTTATTTGCAGAACCTTGGTGTTTAAGTTGTAGATCACTTCCTGATCAAATGATGGAATCTTTTTGCACTTGAGTAAAACCAAACTGACCTTTTGCTTCTTTTGAAAATTACTTGGTCAGGTTAGTAGAACTAATTCTCAAAATTGTAATCTTAATTTCTGTTGGAAGTTCATCGTGAATTACTGGATTATATAAATACAAGAAAACGGTACCTGCATTTATTGGCTCTTTGTGATTTAGAGGCACGTGTCTCTTTTTGTGAAAAGGATATTCAGGGAGTGGGGAAAGGATCTTGTTGCATCACTGGTGAAGTTGATGTCATTTGGGAGTCTCAAGGAGTGAGGTTCAGTGTTGTACAACTTAACTAGGTTAAGTCCATAATACTCTGCAAAGTATGAACTCTACCCTTTTCTTTCTGGTATTTTGTTGCTGCTCATCCTGTAACACATGAAGCAGTTGGTTTTGTGGGAAGCATGAATGAAGAAGGTTGACTTGAACTCACATGTTGCTATGACCAGAGACAGTTCAGAACGTCTTTCCTCCCATTTCTTCTACCTGCTTTTAGCTTTCTGAGTAAGGAAGCTTAGGTAGTATGGCAATTCCTGAACTGCTTATGTTATAGTGGGCACCTAGCATACCAGTGCAGGCCAGCTGGGTGTTACCATTGCATGGCCAGATGAACTGAGTAGACCCCTTTGGTCTTCATCTACCGTGGACTGAAGCAATGTCTTCAGGAATGATGTGTGTCCCAGTCCATACAGTGGCTACGTGATGTTTATGTGCTCTGGAATGCCCCTTTGGTCAGCTGGGGTCAGCTGTCCCAGCTGTGTCTTCTCCCAGCTTCTTGTGCTCCCCCAGCCTGCTCACTGGTGGGGTGGGGAGAGGAGCAGAAAAGACGTTGACACCGAGTGAACTCTGCTCCAAAGTACCTACAGCATCCCTGTGTTATCAACACTGTTTCCAAAACACAGCCCATACCAGCTACTATGAGGATTAACTCTATTCCAGGAGTTTGCCAGTTTTTGGAGGAGCATTCTGAGAAGATGAGAAGTTGTGAAAGTTGCCAGGTTAGGCTGGGAGATTGTCTTCATTTCTCAAACTAACCAGGGGCTGCCCTAAGATTTAAAACTGAGATACTTTTCTAAAATGCGTTCTCTCTCCCTGCCCCTCTCCTCTTCCTCTTGTACTTTTGAAGCCCATAAAGATACTCTGCTAAGATTTTCAAGCTAAACTGATGTGGTGACGCTTGACTTGAGCTGTAGACAACCTGAAATTAAAACTACAGCATGAGGTGCCTGATTGACCTTCACTGTATCTAGAAAAATGCATGGTAGTCCAAGCGCTTATGAAATGAGATCGCTTCTTCGGCAGAGTGATCGGTGCCTCCCTCGGGTTGCGTTTTCTTCCCAGCATTTAAGCTTGCCTAATGTATTTATAAACCTTTCTGTGTTAATCTGAAATTATCTCAACCACAGTTCAGGCTGGGCTAGCTGCCCAGTTGTGTGCAACAAGGCAGTTGTTCCTCCTTCCCCCTCCCGCTCTCTTTTTCTTTTTAATTTACCAGGGGTGTTTGTAGCTTTCGGGTTTTCATCCAGATTCGGAGGAGAAAACAACATTATGGACTGTTGGCCACACGAGAGAGCTATGCAATGGCTGGTGAAGGATTCTGGGGGTCTGTCTGACTGATCAAAGACACAAGCATTGCATTATTTTCAAGATCAAGCAGCCCATCTTGGGGAGGAAAAACAAAAAGCAAGCCTTCAGTTTAATAGAATTCTGATTTGGTAATGGCAGTGCTGTAGATAAGAAAGTCAGCCAAGCTTTATAGGCAGCATCCCTAAGCAGGGAAAGCTGCCAGGCTTCACTGTAACTGGAGAAATACTGATTTGAATGTTGTCAGGTGTTGTACTGGGAATTGCTACTGCTAGCCAAGTGAAAAAATGATTCTTTTCCAATGATAGTTGCCTGTAAAGTTAATAAAACGGCTACATGTATTTGAAGAAGTTTGTATAAAAATTCATTCCTTCTGGATGAAGTTTGAGATGCATTGGATTTTAATACTCCCAGATGAAGTTTGAGCTATTTCATGCAACAACAAGGTGCTGGGTTTTAGTTAATGTTTATTTTCAGGAAAACCATAAATCCTTTCTGTGAGCTACTTTGCAACTTCTCTTAATTTTGCATCGCTTGGGGAAAACTTAAAGTTATTCTCTGAAGGTCCTTTTTTTTCTTTACACGAAGGTAAATCAGTATGGTGTTAACAGCTGTAGCAGTAAGGTACTGAAAAGTGTCAGAAAATATCAGTGTAATGAAGAATATGCATTTCTGGCAATAAAGCTCTGCTATCTACATGTTTTCTTTGGCATTTTGTGCAGTGACAAGGAGCACTTATAGTCCTTGCAACTTGCGTTATAAACTTAGGTCCACTTAAAAGCATCTGTATAACTTTCATTTGCTGACAAAAATTAGAACAGAAGCTTCCATGATAACTGATGTTTTCTTTGTGTGTGGTCAGAAAATGAGAGGCTTTCTCAATAAATTCCTTTTTTTTTTTTTGGGGAAAAGTGGATTGGGCTCAAGATGGAAAATTGGGAGGTAGAGGAAAATGAGTCTCTTAAAAGCCTAAGATTTTTAGAAATGGAGGAGAGCTGTTAAGAAATGAACTCTTTCAATATTTATTCAACACTGGGTATCACACATCACTGATAAATGTACTGTTTAAAAGGCACTTGTACTGTATGGTTTGTAAGGTTTCTTTAGACAAATCTATTTGCCTGAAGTTAGGAAGTGGTGATGCTTTGAGACCATTTCTGTTTTGCATAATAATAAATGTTTTAAGAGTTTTTCTTTGGTCCCTGATATGGCAGAAAAACAAAGCTTATTTTCAAAGTAGTATTGCCTTATTGCACCCTTCTAAAGTACATATATTAATATTTTGTTATTACATAAGTGAAAGTATGAAAAATAATTTTCTGTCTTTATCCAGACTGGCTTTTCTTAAAAATCCTAATTTGAAATGTGTCCCCTCTTTTTTTTTTTTTTTTGTTGTTTTTTTTCTTCCCCTTAGATTTGAGTTCTGTGAACCTGCCTTTGTGGTTGGTAATTGTTTGGAAATAGCCTCAGACAGTCATCAATATGACCGGATTTACTGTGGAGCTGGAGTCCAGAAAGACCATGAAAACTACATGAAAATTTTATTGAAAGTTGGAGGCATTTTAGTAATGCCTATAGAAGATCAGGTGACTTAGTGACAATTTCCCCTTTTCATCTTTTACTATGAGAAATATATCATTTAAAGAATGCTTTTAAATGTATATTTGACTAAGTTAATGTTCAACTAATGATATCTTGATTCAGTGTATTGTTGCAGTTAAACAGATGTTAATCTTTTTAATGAGATCTTGAGCTTTTTCCCCTTAAACTTGTAGGAAAGCATCGATATCTTGCTTCCAACAAAGTCTGTGGCAAAACTGTGTCTTCAGGGAAACTAGAACTCCATTCACAGTTTTTTCAGTGTATTCTAACAGTCCCTGAACTGCTTTGAAATCTCCCTGCCACACAGAAATTTCTCAGTCAGTCCCTCAGAGAAACTACCCTCTAAACCAAGAGAATTTATTTCAGAGAAATGGGAAATAGCTGTGATTAGGGACACATTGCTGAAGTTTTTTACCCCCCTTACAGTTTTCAGTGTTGCTTTTCCCTGTTAGATGAAACGTTTTTCAGACAGGTGTTATTAAAATAACGCTTCGCACTTTTATCGCTTTTCATCCTTAGACCTCAAAAGGCTTTACAAAGGTAAGTATTATTCTCCCTATCTTACTAATAGGGAGACTGAGAAAGACAGATTATGTGACTTAAATTCATGTCCTCCTAAACAGAGATAATTATTAAAATGCGTGTTGATAAACATGGTAGTGACTTTTCCTTCCAAAAGGAGTTACTGCCTCATGTATCTGCTTTCTCAAAATGACAAAGTGATTTAAACTCAATCTGCATGATTCACTTCCATAAATACTTTTTATTTTTCCCCCAGTATTTCTTGGACTAAGATACTGTCAGTTGAAACTGATGGAATCCAACTTAAAAGTAGTCACAATTTGAAAGCAAAATTAAAACTGGGAATATTTCTACCTTATAAACAAATGGTTAGGGGACTAAAGCGAAGATCTGGGTTAGCTACCTAGTCTGCAGAGAAACAGCTAAGGGAACACTGAATTCCTGACATGGCTTCCTAAAGGGGTAGACAATTTACCCAGTAGACAGGAGTCCAGTGACTTTGTGAACAAACTGAAAGAAGAATGTTACAGTTGGCAGCGAGGGGACATTCTGCTTGCATATAGGGGGAAAAAAATCATTTCATGATGAGAGCAGTTGAACACTACAGCAGGTTGAGATTCCCCAACCTGTCTAGGCAGTCCTAGGAGATCTTTTTTAACTTCTTCAGAAAAGCTTCCGAGTTGCCTGGTTTAACTTTGAAGTTGGTCTTGTTCAAGCAGGAGGTAGGACTCCAGAGGTTGCTGCCGATTTGAAGTATTCTGTGATCTCTTGGAAATAGCAGAAAAAGCAAAACTTACCTTGGGCCCTAATTTTCCAGCTGCATCTCTTCCCATTGCCAAAGAGCCTTATTCAGTATTCTAGTGACCAGGCAGTATTTCAGGGAATATGAAAGTCCTTTCTGCTCATAAAACAGCCTTTATCAATTAATTGCGAAGCAAATCAGACTAGCAGAGCGTTTGAACGTGGATCTGAATGGTATTGACTGTGACAAAACTGTAACCACTGACTTACCTTGTTTTTGTTTTTATGCAGCTAACACAAATCTTGAGAACAGGACAGAACACCTGGGAAAGTAAAAATATCCTTGCTGTTTCCTTTGCTCCCTTAGTCCAACCAAACAGAAATGACAACGGCAAACATGACACTGTGGGACTGCGTAAGTGTTGTTTGTGCTCGTTCCCTTTGGCTTGGAGGGTTGTTCTGGTGCCTCTTTGGTGGTGGTCAGGAAGGGGGGAGACTCTGCCATACAGACATAATGTGCTAGAACAGGAACGTGCAGCTTAGCAAAGCTCATTGATAACTTTTGTGATCCTGGCACATGTTCTGAGTTGCTAAGTAATTAAAATCCTGAATTAAAATGGTACCACGTTTCCAGCTTACTTTTCCAGGCTTCTTTTTAGGTTCAGCTTCTCTATTTCTAGTGATGTATAGATAAAATAGCATGCTAATATTAGGTCTGTCAGGAGTGATAATGTTCTGATGGTCTCCCAGTGAAAAATGTCTTCTCTTTCCCCCTGAAACGAAGGGAACAGCTCTAAACTGCAGCTGTGGTACGGTAGGGTGTGAAGAGCTGAGTGTGCTTGTCTGTTTGCAGCTGGTAAGTCATGACTAGCTGTTTTTACTAGTCATTAGGGTTGGCTTTCTAGCCACAATGCTTTGGATTAGGCTAGTGAAGGTATTTGGAACATCTCTGAAAGTACATCTCTTGCCAAGGTAAGATAGCATGATAAGGGGAAGGAGGAAAAAAAGTGGCAGAGAAAGGTGTAGGGTTGACATTTTCTACCAGAGTAGTAAAGGCTAGGGGTAGAATAATACACAGAGCTTCAGTACCAGGTGGGAACTTAAACCCAGCAAAGAGCCTAGAAGGTAACAGATTTTCTCTTTTGTTCTTTAACATACAACGAAAAGGAACTGATCCTCTCATCTGTCCTATTTGTGTGTTTCTTCCCTCCATGCACATTTTTTAACTGTGAAAAGGGTATAAACCCTTCAGGAGTCCAGGATATCCTGGGAGTTGTATTGCCTGTAACTACTGATCTGGCTGTTAACTTTGAGAATGTGTGGGAACTTGCCCAGACTGGTTCCTTATTACACTTTTATACTTTGCATTTAAAAAAAAAGTAAAAGTGCGTGTGTGTGTATATATATATTCCTTTATAGAATCAGTTCTTTTGCAGAAATAGTTAATTTTGTATGGTTTAACAGTTGCTTTTTGAGACCTCAGAAGTTATTTCCTGAAATAAACTTATAAAATTACTTTTTCCCCCCTCTGTTCATTGCTTTAAATATAGTCCATAATAGATAGGTTATATCACAACTAACAGAGAAATACAGAGGTGGCTTGCCAAACCTTCTGGTCTTACTATGATTTGTATACAGTCTAATTCCCCAGAAGACAGAACAGGATTTTCTAGTGTTCTCTATCACCATTCTTGAATTTTAAGAATTAAAGTAGTGCAGATCACTAATGTTCAGAATTAACTGTAGTGCAGTAAAGGTGTTTCTTGTAAGTAGCTTGATATAATAATTTCAAAATTATTTTTTTTTTGTGAGTAGAGGGAAATAACATGCAACGGTGCTACTAAGCTGGCACTATTTAAAAGAAAAAAACCACCCCAAAGCAATGTTAGGGGCTTGAAGTGGCACCATAAAATGAAACTGGTAAGATAGGCTTCTTTCAGCTCAGGCTGAATAGTTTTATAAAAAAGATATATATAAAAAAATAAAAGGGCAGTGTAAAAGGTGTGGTGGTCTGAAGCTCAAGAAATAAAAATTCTAGCAAAATTGTCTTTGACAGTAACATTGTTTCAAATCCACAAGCCTATAAATTATCTTACTAATTCAGAGTAGCCTAGTGAACAGCATTCTCTAAACTTCAAACAGACATTGCAGATGATACTACTAAGTAAACGTGGGGTCTGGTCCGTACTTTGGACAGCCTTTGAATGCCTTCTGACACCTATATAATAAATTATGTGGTTGGTTTATGTTTTCTTACAGGATAAGAAAGCTGAGAGCTTAGTGCTTTTCCATCTTTTTCAGGATTGCAGTGTTTCAAACTTGTTCTACTCTCTTCTAAGGAAATCTTGTTTTTTCTGATTTTGAGGTCTCTTCCGAAGTTGTATACATGGGACAAATGACTGACAGTCCATTACTGTACCTTTATATATGTTGTGCTTGCATTTACTGTGATTTGCATACAACCTGCAATCATGGCTTGTGCCTGATCTTATAAATACATTTTGGATAGTTAGAGGTTTGTTCTTGGATTTTGAATTGGTTTAATAGTAAACAAATGGGGCTTTATTGATTTATTAACTTTTTATTTGTGTTGGCATTGGCTGAAATCAGCATTGTCAGTCATAAACATCCTTTCTGTCTTGGATATGAGTAAGTAGCATGCAACTGAAATCAGTGTATGAAACAATAGATTTTGTTGAAGTAGGTTGTTTCGTAAACTGAATGCAATATTGGAAATTTAATTATCACAATTACCTCTTCCCTAGCTTCTTCCTTGCTCTAGTCCCTGTTAATTTTATACTACTTAGTGCAGGAAGAAAGCTGACAAGCAAGAAAGTTGATCAGGCTGCAGTTTTGGTTTGATGTGCTTTTCTGTCTTTGTTTTCCTCGGAGTTAGTCAGCTGTAGCTGATCTAGGGCAATTATCCACCAGCCCAGCAATATTTAGTCATCATCTGCCTGTCTGTTACTGGAAGATATGTGACTTTTGGCTTTTTTGTTACTTGCTTTCTTTTCTTCAGGACTTACAGTAATTTTGATTCCTTTTCTACTTCAAAGATATGGGTCACTTACCTGGTTGGTCAGCTGTGAAGTTGAGAGGCCCTCCCTCATCATTTGGATTAGGTAGGAAGTAGGGAAGAGCATAGTGAGTAGAAGAAGGAGGCAGGAGAAAGACACTTGCCTAAACAAACGTGACACAGGGGGAGAAATTTTTTCCCCCGACAGTAAGAATCTAAAGTGGTGCCAGCAGTAGGTCCCAAGACTTGCCAGGTGCTAAAACGTGACACCACTTGTATGCTTCCTTAAAGTTATTTTAATAATCTGTTCATGCTTTCTGCTTCTCTTAACGTATGCCAAAAGAACTCTTAACTTCTTAGCCTGTGCCACAGGGTCTGTCAAGGTGGCTCTCTCTACCCTTGGTTCATTTGCATATTGTATCAGGTACTAGAGTTGCAGTTGTTGTTGTCTTACTTCCCTGGAGTTAATTTGTTTTTGCTAGAGGGAAATTTCACTTAGTGTAACTTTTTCCTTTTCTTTCATTTTAGCTCCATGTGCTGTTAGGAATCTCCAGGACCTAGCTCGAATATATATCAGACGCACCCTTAGAAACTTCATAAATGAGGAGATGAAAGCCAAGGGTATTGCTCAGAAGGCTCCTCCAAAACGGAAACGCCGGAGATGTCGTAGACGCAGGATTAACACCTATGTGTTCGTTGGTAATCAGCTCATTCCTCAGCCTCTAGATAGCGAAGAAGATGAAAGAATGGAAGATGATAACAAAGAAGAGGAGGATAAAGATCACAGTGAGGCCTTGAAGCCAGAAGAGCCTCCTCGAAATTTGTTGAGAGAGAAAATTATGAGTCTACCATTACCCGAATCTTTAAAAGCATACTTGACCTATTACAGAGAGAAATAACTTGTTTTAAGTAGAAATAATGCCTACCAATAGTTCCTTTATTCTTGAAAATGTAGCATTTATTAAGAAGTAGGTGGACAAATTATTATTAGTCTTTCATCAAGACTGAAGTACAGCGATAAATCGTAACTTGTCTCTATCTTGTCTTTGCTACAAGGAAGACTCGCGTTCAACAGTAGAATCCCTTTTTAAAAATCTATTTTTCTTTAAATTTTGAAAATGCTGTTTTAACTCTGATAGAAGTATATATTCCATTATGCAGCACTAATCAATATTTTGCATGGTAAGTCTTTTTTGATCCCTAACAGATTTGTATTGATAAAAGGATGAGTGGAATTTTATATATGCTAAATAATTGTTAAACATGTGCATCTGACTCGGTGAGCAACTTGTCTGTATTTATTATTAGTAGGGGAACATTTTAAACGTGCAGACACTTATCCTCTAATGTCAGAATCAGACCCTTTTAAAGTTTATTTTACTATGGCTTTGTTGCAATCATTATTACTATGTTGGTATAGCTGTATTCCAACAACACAAGTGCAATAAATGTATACAGACACTGAATGAGCTGGCTTTAATGAAATATGAAAATACAAGTTCTGAAATGTCAGATGACCCTGCTACTTCTGCATTTATCTCTTTTTTGCCAAAAGATCTGGAGAAAAGCAACAGCCTCTCTCTCAGAGCCTTAAAGAAACATCCTATTGAATAAGAAGCAAAGCACTGCTTACTTCAGCTCTGCTTGTATTTCACTCCATTCTACACTCATTATTTCTAACTAGAGGCACTTCCTCGTTGGGGGGAAGTTTAGGACAGCACATTTTGTTTCTTTCTGCAGCTCACAGCATTAAGTTAAAACATTTGGTAATAGGAGATTGTAATTTAGATTTCAGTCATCTATATTTACTGCTTTTAAGTAGAGGTAGAATTTCAACAACGTTTAGTTTGTATTGCTTATTGGAATAGCTATAACAGTAGAAGTTAGAATTTGTTCAGCAAATGCACTTTAGTAAGTGAATTTTATACTTAACATGCATCTCCAAGAAGGTAGACTTGTGCTAGCCTATATTTTGTTTCTGAGCATGGCTCTTAGCACAAAAAATATTTATAAAATCATATGCATCTTTTGGAAACCCAAGAGTAGCAGAGCAACTGTGGGGACCCACAAAAGTGCTGATTTAAATCCTTCTACGAGTTTTCCTCTTCTAGTTGCGAAGTTACTTGCAGTTCTCATGTTTTAACTTTGCTTTTACCATCTTAATTTCTTCATCCTGTTGTAACATAACAATGAGGGCAAACACTGTTCAGTAAGAACTTGGCATGATATGCATTAAAAGCCACAGTCGTTGGAAGCATATTCTTGTTGGATCCAGTGAAAACATTCCTCTTGAAATGTCCTGCACGATGTATTTTACAATACTGGTAACAACTATTTTTATTTTATTTTTTTTTCTGTGTAATAACAATAAAAGAAAGGAAGTCGCACCTTTCTAAACCAGTAAATGTTCCCAGTCCAAGTATTTATAACCAGCCAATATTCATGTGGTCTAACAGTCCAGTATTGACTTCAAAAAGCATACAAAGCATTTTGTTGCATCTGAGGAGGAAGGTAATGTGTGATCCCATGACACTGACACTCTATGGTGCATTTCATGCTGTAGTCCCTGTTTAAGGTACATCTTAGTAATGTTTAAGTGGAACTTCATGAAGGCCTGTTGTACCAGCATGTGGAGTTACTTTCTGCAATATATTTACAGCATAAGTAAACAAAACTATTGGAAATAAATATTCTGACTTTATTTTAAAAGCAGGAAAAACTAATAGGAAACGATAATGATAATAATAAAGTAATTGTGATGCTTCAGCTATAAGAATTGAACATAATCTTGTTTTAAATGGATTATTTTAGATGGAGTTTAAATAATCTGAAGTTTGAGATGTTTGTTTGTCTCTCCTTTTCTTGGAATCTCATACTTTCAAGAGTATGAGATTACTAAATATTACTTAAATACTTTAAGGACTTTATACAGGATGCTCTTGGAGAATAAATTTCTGCTTTCTATCATGCCTGTATACTTGGAAATATGGACAGCGGATGACTTGTCATGATTCTTCAGTATGTAAGTTTTTTTGGAGTCACTGAAAGAGAATGTTTCTCCTGTGTTTTATATGTGGATTTATTTTACACTCTTGAATTTATATTTGCATAAATAAAAAGGTAGAAACGCAAAATGAATTAAAACTTAATTTTTGCCATCTCAGTTGATGATGGGGACATTGTTGCAATAAAACGTTTTGGTTTTTTTTGTGGTTTCTGCTTGCTTGAATTTCTGTGTTTCTGTGCAAGTGTTTTCAGTTATTTGGAAATTTAGAACCAGTTTGTTCATAGTTAGATCAGCAACTTCTTAATAAAGGCTGTTCTTGAATTCCAGAAATAGAGTAATACACCTTCTTGCTCAATGTTGAATTTTTGCAAAGGTTGGAAGAGGAGATGTTATTGATGACACGAGAGCTATTTTGGACTCAGCACTACCTTTGAGGTGCCCATGTGGAGAGGTAGTCTCTTCTAGAGAGCCTGGAAGCTGCATTTGAGCTGTGGTTTTCTAAATTTTGAAGTAGCTTTCACAACTTTCTGGGTCAAAGTAAATAATAAAAACTTTGGAGTTAACAGCAGCAAGGGTGGTGAGCAATGAGTGAGTCACTTACTGAAACTCTCTTTCGGTGCAGCCTTGTTTTGTTACCAATGAAAGGAAAAAGGCAAGGTGGGTAGGTGAGGCTGGGCAGCAGTACTCTAATCCTGGTCACTGCGAGGACCTGATGAATTGGAACTTCAGGGCTTTTCATCTTTGATCTGGAAGAGGACTTGGACACCAGTGCAGTCTTTTCGGGAGACCTGGAGGTTTTAATCCCATGTTGTCCAGAAAAACCTGAACAGCTACCTCCCAAAAACTTGGAAAGCAGTTTTCATTGAAGTGAACAGCTCTGTTTCACTGAGCACTGTCTTACTCTTTTAGGTGCTGGCAACTTTGCTTGGTTCCTTTTTTTTTTTTTTTCCTTTCAATACTGTATTTTTTTTCTGTCCTGTAAACTACTTTTTTCAAATGCATCTTTACCTGTCAGAAAACAAATAGGGAATGTAATCAAATCTGCTACGTTCTGATGAAGCTGGTTTAACTCATTAAATATTAATCTGTATCTCCTCAAGAGTGTCTCCTTCCATCAGTCAGGTAACCTGAGTAAAGCTGAAGGCTTCTACCTTTGTGTGATTTTTACTTATCAATTATAAAGGATAAAGGAGTTGCCTGGGGTGGTGTTAGTAGGGGTGTATACAGAACTCCACCTTGATGAGCTGCTAATTATTTTGACAAAGCATGAATCATCTATCAGGTCCTTGCCATAAACTTGTTTCGAGAAGGTTGTTGGAGTGTAACTGGAACAGTCAGGCTTGAAAGCTGTGTGGTTCTTGATACCCTTTAGTAAAATAAACTTTAAGATCTAGATGGCTGGCTTGAGAAATGCCTGTCTCTGTGGCTTGTGTAGCTGCACAGAGCACGTGTCAGCTTGTTGAATTGCTCTGTTGGAGTAAATGTTTAGCCACAGGCCTGCAAGGTGGTTGTGGTCAGTGTGGAACCAAGAATCTAACGCTGATTTATTGATGCTTTTTAACACAATAGTGAAGTTTTTTTTTTTTTCTCGAGTCATCCTTTTTGTATTCTGTGTTGCCTTAAAAAGATTTGTCGGGGAGGTAAGGGAACATAGACCTGCTACACCTACCTCCCTGCTAAAGATCCCTCCTCTGCTCTTGTCAACTAGGAATCTGTGATAACCTTAACCTTGAAAGATGTTTCAGTGCTGGAGAGGAGCAAAAATGCTTCAAAAAGCACTGAATTGTTATCTCTTCCTCCGTGCATTCCTAAGCAGCTGTGATGATCTGTAGGCTGAAAGAAGGAAAAGAGGGCAAAAGTTATACCAGTATGTGGTAAATGATGGTTTTTCTTACGAGCATTTCCTTGCCATGTTACTAACCTCTTCCACCTGACTGAAAAATAATGTGTTAGGGTTTCCACCTGCTTACTTGGCTGCCCTACTTCAAACATCTTTAGTACATATGGATGATCTCTACAAACTGAGAAATGTTCCTTGCAGGCAACTGGACCTGCCAGGGTTTGTGCTGATGGGTGCTGTAGTAGTGTCTTGTCTCTGGCATCCTTTTGAGTTCTTGCACCAGTATATTCACTTTGTTCAGGTTTCTGTTTACTCTGATTTTGGAGTCTACGGGCTTCTATTTATGTCACACCTCTGAGAACTGGGATATTTAAGTAAGGAAACTGGTTCAGGAGCCTTACTTTAGACTCTCACTTCTGAGGTTGTGTTGGTAAATAGCTGATCTTTATTACAAGTCTGACAACCTGTGCGTCCAAGCCTCCTTTTCTCCAGGATAAATAACTCTAGTTCCTCAGAAGACTTGTACTGTAGATCCCTCAACAGCTTCATTGCTCTTCTTCGGACTTGCTCCAACACCTCAATGTACTTCTGGGGAGTGAGGGGCTCAAAACTGAACCCAGTATTTGAGATGTGGCCTCACCAGTACTGAGTAGAGGTGCTCCAGCCCAGCTGGCCACACTATTTCTGACAGTGGCCACGATGCCATTGGCCACTGCTGGCTCATGTTCAGTTGGCTGTGCGTCAACACGCCCCGGTCCCTTTCTGCCCAGCAGCTCTCCAGCCACTCCTCTCCAAGCCTGGAGCATTGCAGGGGGTGGTTGTGGCCCCAAGTGCAGGACCTGGCAGTTGGCCTTGTTAAATCTTCTCCTGTTAACTAAGCAGCTGTGATGATCTGTAGGCTGGAAGGAGGAGAATCCATCCACCCTATCCAGATCCTTCTGTAGATCCTCCTACCCTCGAGCAGACCAACACTCACTGTTAGATATCTGAACAGCCCCCAGGAAAGACATTCACAGTAATACAATGAAAACTGTAGCATGTGCCCCTTGTTTTGGTTCCTTGGAGTTACGCTCAATCTCCCTCCCTTTCCTCCGAGTGTTGAATCCACAGCTTGCAAGTGCTGGGGAGGGTGAACAGCTCTGTGCCTCTGCAGTCCTGCAGGGGTGGAATATTGTATCTATGTTACTGGGTCCTCCTTAGTCACTTGGAATCAACTTGGGAGTCATTTTAATGCTGGATAATGTGCCCGATCTCTTGCCACCCCAGGCACCCTGTGTTCCTGCTTCTGCTCTCCTACCAGGGCTGCTTTTTCTGCACTGCAGCCCTGGGAGGTGTCACTGCCACCAGCAAGGGCTTGGTACTGGGTTCTACTGCAGGCAGATAAACGTGAGGCACAGGGGCTACCTGCAGCCCCCAGGTCAGCTGGAGAAGTTGCTGTCATAGTGAAGCTGAGCAAAAGCAACAGGGTAGGTGAAAGAAAACTGGAGATGCAGCCAGTCCCGAGGCCTGGCAAACCTGGAACGCAGGGTCAGTGCCCTGCCACAGCCTTACACCAGGGTGCAAACCAGCTTTCATAGCTCGCTGCTTCAATCGGTGACCAAAAACCATATATATATATATATATTTATTTTTTTTTTAGGATTGGGCCAAGAGTAGGATAAAGGAGAAGTAAGAAGTGGCTGGTAAATAAACAGTAGCAACAGATCAGTTTATATCATAAAGTCAGCAAGAAGTTTTGATTCCTATTTCAAAACCCTTAGTTATCTACCAGCTCCCTGGTCTGTACGATCGATAGTCTTTGTACGTTGGCTTACAAGGAGATTTTGCTTGGTGTTTTGACCATTTCAAGTGCCTGGTTTTAATCTTTTTTTTAGCTTCAGTGTTATGTCTCCTAAATGGCACAGTGCTGTAATCAATCAGAGCAAACCTAACACGCTGGTTTGGTTCTGTTTGCTCCCCATCTAACATTCTGTAATGCTGGCTTTTCCTTTTTAGATCAACATCCTGCAAAACTTAAGTCTCTTATTTATAATTGCTTCATTTGTTTTAGCTTGTGATGGGGGATTTTTTTTTTTTTTTTTGTTGGTTGTTTTTAAAACCTCAACGAGTCAGTTTTCTACAAAATAAGAGAATTAGGACATCCCTAGACAATGCTTTTTAGCCTTGCTGAGGAACCAACGGCATTTTGCATAATAGCACCAAAAGAGGGCACTGGTGCCCTACGTGAATCTTAAAGGCTGGGTGCTGTCAGCTGGTAGGAGAGACAATTAAATGAAATAATCTACACTGATGTTTGTATAATGAAATATTTGACTAACTTGCTTAGATACATATCTGGAAGATGTAGAATCACTCTCGGAATCTTTTTTTTTTCCAAAGAATGATTTTTTCCAAAGGCTTTTCTGAAATTTCTAACTGAGGGTTATAGTATAATAGTCTTGGGCTTTTTTTCTCAGCTATGCTTTAATGCAATCTGAGACCTTTCCAGAGTTGCTGATGTGGATAAACCCTTCCACTCACAGACATTTAAGGTTCCACGCTGTAAGAGGGTCTGCGAGGGCTTGGCCGTCGGTGTAATTGGGCGTTCGATGTCTTCAGCTGCCAGGGTTGTTTTGGATTTTGTACCAGTGCTTACTCGAGGCTGTACGAGAGGACTGGGCACGTGAGGGAAGCGTGGCTGTGCAGGGACCTGCCCTGCGTGATGCCATCCAGAGCTGTGCAGCACTCCTCCAGCTCCTGGCATGGAGAGCAGAGGCTGTCCTGGATGGGAGGCTGTCCTCACTAGGCAGGCACGTGGTAAATGCTACAAGCGTGGGGCACTAAATCCTGGCCCCAGTGGGACAACAGATCTCAAAGAGGTGTCACCTGAGGGCAAGCACCTCAGAGCATCACTTGCTGCTCTGCAGCCCAGGGCCCCACCGAGAGTTTTGTTCATTCCAGACCTTCTAGCGATGCTCCAAACGGATCCCAGTCAGTGTTGGCAGCCACAACCAAGAGCTTCTGCAGTCCTGACACTTGTATAGTCTCTGGCAGTTGCTGATCTACTTCTGAAAATCGGGGAAAATATGAAACGGTGTCCAAAAAAGCAAGTGTCATATTCAAAGGATGAGACAAATGGGTCTGTCATGCTGTTTCCACAACGTGATCTCAGCTTTGCTAACACGCCAGTGCTGAGATGAGCACTGGCAACCACCTGACTCGGCTGCAGTTTCAGTTTCTCTTGAAAAACAAAACACATTTCTGAAGTATTGTGATAACAGAGAGTTCGGGAAGGCTGGAGTGCTCAAAGGCCAGCGTGAGGTTTAGCATGGATGCAAAGGTTGGTGGGCTTCCTATCTGCCATAGCACAGGGTATGCAGAGTGCTACTAAGCAGCTTTCAGAGTTTCTACACGCTGAGGTTTGGGAAGGGGGTAATGAATCAGTTCCGTATGAAAACCCTGAGTGCTGCCTTCCATGGCTCTTCTTTTCTGCTCTTAGACACTCCCTAAAATAGGGGTTGTGTGCATATGGTGTAGGAAGCTGCTGCAGGATCATAAGTACCTGTACTCAGTGACTTCTCCCATATCCAGAAACTGGGATTATCAATTTTCTTTAAACCTTACAAATTTGTTTTACTAGTGGCTTGCTTCTCTATCACCTTATCTCACTTCAAGAAATTTGGTTTAAAAATTAATCAGACTATATTTTTGTATAATTTTTTCCCTTGAGCACAAAATTTATATATATTATTATTACGATTATTATGGTTTTGTGTGTGGAGAAGGGGAGGTAACACATTTTGGGAAGCAATAGTCATGTGATATAATTTAGGATTAATAATAAGTTCTGGTGTCTTTTCCTATAAACGTAGTATCTGCTTTTACTTCTATTAAAATCATCACGCTAATGTCCTTTTCCCTGCAGAGGGTGGGAAACACATTTAGCTCTGTCACAATAACTTTGCTGTTTTAATCTCCTGCTGATCTTTCACCTTGTATCTGATCCGTGGACTCCAGTGGGCACTAATTGCAGAACACTACCTGTAGAAGGTACTGGGAGGAGAACATCATCTCCAGGAACTGGTCACAGATGTAATGCTCAGCAATATGCTATTGAGTCGTGAGATGTTGTCCAGGCAAATACCAATTCAAAAAAATCAGAGGGCTTGTAAATCACGTAGGCAAAGGTCCACAAAAGAGTTCAAGTGTCACCTGCCCCCTGAGCCACCCTAAATAAGTTTGTACGTCCATAGCTTTTCAACCGAACTACTACTTCCAATCCCACCTGCCTGCCGTGGGGTTAATATAATTTAGTTGGCACTGGAGTCCCAACAGGGATGACAGAGCAGGTATTCCCCAGTTTGGTTTGTCCTGAATCCTGCTGAATTAGGCCTCTGACCTCAGAGAAGGTGGCTGATGCTATTGCAAGCAGCAAGAGATACTGAAGGTGGATGATGCTATTGCAAGCAGCAAGAGATACTGATGCAAGGGCTTTCTCAAAACCAGAAAGACCAAAGTTTTTGATGAAAGTTCCCCTGTGACAGGTAAGAGATCCAACTTCCCCGTTGGGAGGGTTCATGGCAGTGGGTGGCAGCTATCTTTTCCTCTCTCAGGCCTCAATATCTGTGTCTCTTTGAATTAGGTCCCACGTTACCATGCTGACTGCTGTGAATCCCATGCTGTTCCCCACACGTTCTCAGCTGTGTGGTGGGCAGGTATCAGGACACCAGGTCTCATGTCATCTATTTGACCCTTTAGGGGAAAAAAACCAAACCACCATGGTCTTAGCACCAGAGAGCAAACTGTGTACTTGCTTGCATGTGCTTTGTGTTAGGTTCAAACACTTTTCTTTATTTTTTTCCTTTCCCTCCCTCTAGAGCTGATAGCATTAGTAAGTCAATTGCCTTTAATGATGTGGCCTCGCTTTGCTGCGGTGTTGCTTGGAGATTTCAGAATCAATATTAAAAAAAAAAAAAAAGAGAGATTGAAAAGGCTATTGAAAGTGTTTGTTTGGTCACAAACAAGAATGGCAAAAATGCCAACTATGCTTCTTTGACAATTTTTAAAGCTCTGTGTCAAAGCAATTTCCTAATTGGTGCTTGGGGATATGGCTAAGGACAGTCAATAAAACCGTTAATGAAAATAGCTGAACAATAAGCTTCTCACTGTATTATTCTCTGGCATACTGCAAATAAATCTTCTAGAAATGTTACGCCTTTAAACAGAATATAAATTTCTGACTTGAATTTTGCCTGTACCATCCATGTGCTAGCAGTTGCAAATACAGCTCTAATGTATGTTGATGAAGAGCAGCAATCTACTCGGGAGTATCTGAAATTCAAAGATGACATCCTGAGTCCATTGAAGCCAGTAGGGGTTCTGCTGTCGCCTCCAGTAAATACTGGATTTCACTATTGAAAAAAAAAAAAATCCTGTATCTGAAGAGTTTATAGTGTAAGAGAAGAGATGAAGTATGTAGGGAAGGAGTGTGTGATGCAAGTAGCGTGTAACCAGTTCCGTGTCACGTTGGTTTTTATGGTTTATTTTTCCTTAAAAGAATTTGTTCAAATTTAAGGCAAGACTTTTTCTAGTTTGAAATGTGTGACCTGGAGCCTTCATAAGAGCATGAAGGTTTTGCTAAGACACGAACTGAGCAGATGAAGCAGAAAGTGAGGAGGAGGAAAGCTGGAAGGTGAGGGGGAACTGTGAGTAACAGGCAGCAAGGATGGACCTGCTTTGCTGTGGGATTCTACTCGTAGGAAGGGGAGTGTGACTGAGGAACAGCAATGAAAGAGATGATGTGAAATGTTGTTGATAGTATCACAGCTTGGAAGAGTAAGCTGCTGACTTTTCTACCTTGCATGGGAAGGTCCTGAAGTTTTGTAAGCTTCCTAAGCCCCATCAGGACCAGTTGGCTGTGGTAGGTGGTGTCTGGGCTGCTATGGCACAGCTTTGACTTCTGACCCGCTCTGACCAAAAAGGACACCAGTTAATTCTCCCAGATTTCTTCATGTGACTTAGAAGATGGCAAGAAAGTTTATTCAGTTGCTTATAACATGTTACTGATGCAAATCCTTACATCTCAGGCGGGCTGGTCTTGTTCACATTGAAACCCCTCGGTTCTGCAAGTTTCAGTTCTCCAATTCTCTTGCTTTCAGAGTACAATCCAAAGTGTAGTTAAGGCCTTAAAGGAAAAAACCAACCCACTAAACACCAGCCCAGCGAAAGTGTGTGATCTGCCCCTTGCACTTCTGTGCTAGATCAGAGGGTTTGAAAATCCTCTTTGTCTTTTGAATGCGCTGACTTTTGAGCTGTAGATTATTCTGTGTGGAAGTTGAAAGGAAATGTGATTTTTCTGAGTCTCTTCAACTGAAATTATTTTGTTTTAATGGATTTGTTCAGTAAGCAGGGGGTCTTCCCTGGAAGAGAAGGGACTTGAACTTCAACCTGCAGTTCAATGTGCATTTAAATGTTTTAAGCACCCTCAGAGGGAGCAACATAAATCCAGAAAAAGCCAGGGAGGTTTTTCTATCCAAAAAGAAGAGAAAGAGTGATGGAGAGACAAGGGTTTGGCTGAGGCATCTCTATACTCAGTTGCCAGGGAGAGGAAAGGGACATGCAGATGGAAGGGAGAGAAGGGGAAAGTGGAAGGGAGAGCCACAAAAATAGAGACAGTTCTGACTGGAAACAGGAAAAAGCAGATATGCAGCGGTCAGGGGGTAGAAACAAGGCTTTGGCTGCCCTTGGAAAGGGAGTGGGTTGAACTTGTGGGCAGCCACTGCTCCTGCTCCCTGCGTGGTCCAACCAGCCCTTCCCCAGGCAGGACTCACCATGACCTGCCTGTCTCCCACCAGCACAGCACATTTCCTTCAAGGGATCAGAGAAACTACAGGAAATCGTTCCTGTAGGAATTCAACTCCCAAGGAAAGAAAGAGCTGACAATGGCACATTTTTCTTTGCTTTTCATGAGAAAAGAGCAGCGCACGCACCCAGCAGGTGAATGCTCAGCCCTGTCAGTCTTGGGGAAGATAAATGGCAGGACTCCATGAAATACCCTCTTCCGAATCAAACTCACCATCCAGTCCCACCTTTTCTTCAGCATTCCCTTTTAGCTGAACGCTCTCCCCAGCCTTTGTGCTTCCCCTGTCACCTGGCCCCAGCCTTGATTTTGGGGCCTCGCACAGAGATAGGGAGGGAGAGAGGTTAATGCAGGTCCCACACCTACCTTGCCATCTGCAGCTCAACAAGGGACTGGCTGGAGGCAGGGAGAGAGCTGCTGTGGAATATCTCTGGTGTGAGGCCCAACAGAAGCCTGTGAATAAATACAGATGCTCTACACTGTGGTCCAAGAGAATGATATTAATTTCCTCTGAAGGTGCCAGCCTATTCCCATCGAAACCTGAAAACAAAGAGCCTGTCTCCAAAATGTTCTTATTAAAACTTTAGGATGTTGCCTGGCAATAGGAGCACTTATCATCTGTTGGCAACGCGTCCAAAAAGTAGGGAATATTATGTGATGAGAATGCTAAAGCTGTGAGGTCTAAGCTGCTTAGTGGATCTAGCCACAGATTGTGTAATCTGCCTGTAATCTGAGGAAACAGCCTTTCTTAGTAATGGGGAGTCAAGAAACATGGATGGAATTGGAAGATCCTTCCATGGTATGTTGGCAATCGTACACGTCATTACCCTATGCCTCAGTTTACCCTCTGGGAAAACATGCTTTGTGTCACTGAACCCCTTTGGCAAATGTTTTTAGAAGGACTACGGTGATATAGGAAGCACTTTGTTATTGAAGGAAACCTTACACAGATGGGCCTAGATCCTGGTGCAGGACAGATCAAGTCAGTGAGGTGCTTTCCTGGTTTCTTCTTACTGGGCAGGAATGGGGAAAGACAACAGTGAAGGAGAGCAGAATCAGCAAGAGCAAAAGGAAGGGAGTTTGCCTGCCCAGGATGCAGAGAACGTGATGTAGGTTTTACTCTCTGCATCTAGATAGCTTCCTGCTGGTCGCAGCCTGAGATTGCCTCTGAGGAATTTCTGATGTGGGCTGCATTTGGCAGCTCCCCGGTTGCAGGACAGTTTGTCAGCAGCAACGTTCGTCGCCTTTCCCCACGGCTGTATGCCCAGCTGAGTTCTCCAGCCTGGCTTTTGCCACTCTGCAGGTGAGGAGTAGCTCTTCTTCTACCTTCTTGTTAACTTGAACAGCCTCTGAGCCTCCGAGCATGCAGACCCCTTCCCCAGGTGATACCCTGAGCCACAGGGAAATGGCCTTGCTCTGCTGAATGGTCTTTCAGGAGAGCTCCAGGGAAGGGTCAGAGCACATGTGATTGCCTGGGTTGGGGGAGTTTGAGTGGCAAGGAGAGATGGAGTTGGGGCCAGTGGGAAGGTGGAAACTGTCCCAGTGCATGAGCAGAACCTCAAAATACTAAAGGCTGAGAGCCCTGGGGCTGTTCAGCCTGGAGAAGAGAAGCCTGAGAGGGGATCCTAGGAATGGTTACAAATCTCTGCAGGGTGGGGGGCAAGGAGAAGGGGCCAGGCTCTTGTCAGTGCTGCCCTGGGATAGGATGAGAGGCAATGGTCACAAACTGGATCAAGGGAAGTTCCACCTCAACGTGAGGAGAAACTTCTTCCCTGTGAGAGTGCCAGAGCCTGGCCCAGGCTGCCCAGAGAGGCTGTGGAGTCTCCTTCTCTGGAGCCTTTCCAGCCCCCCTGGATCTGTTCCTGTGTGGGCTGCCCTGGGTGACCCTGCTGGGGCAGGGGGGTTGCACTCCATGATCTCCAGAGGTCCCTTCCAGCCCCTACCATGCTATCATTCTACAACTCTATTTGAAGATACTCCAGGTGAAACTGCAGCAGCCCCACAAAGCCTCGTGCCGGGTGGACCTCGGAGCAGAACAAAAGGCAGCAGGAGCAGCAGGACAGAGAATTGCCAACATCAACGGGCAGTGCTGCTCTCCTGCACTATGTGGCTGCATCACACAGTGGTCAGGTGCCCTGGCTGAATAAAACAGCTGGCAGAAGCTGTGGTAAATAGTAGGAGATGCCTTCATTCCTGTGGAAGCTGAAGCACACTGGATAGACGGCTTGAGGCGGCGGTGGAGGAGCCTGATGTGCATTGGAAGGTTTGGGCTTCGCTGGGTCTCCTTGCTGGGAACCCAGGGTACCTTTTAGTCCGCTCACAAGATAAGCCTCCCAAACTGTAGCTTTTAGGGCAAACTTCACTGCAGAGCCAGCGATGGCAGATGTTTTTCAGCTTGATTACTTCTCCTGTTGTTTAGTTAAGGTTCCCATGTGTAAATTTTGCCCTCCTGTTTGTGCCTCAGAGGGGGATGCTTGGAAACGTGTGTTTTGTGGGCGTGTAATGTGAAGAAGGAGCACTGGGTAATGATTATGGCAGCATGGGATTATCAAATGACTAGTATGTCAGAGTCCGTGCTTGTAAGTGATTCATTTTTTGAGCCTACCACCTCGTTCTGAACTATTTAAAATCAAAATTAGCTCGACTGTAACTGATCAAAGCTGCGGTGGACAAGCACGCTCTGCTCGTCTGTCCAGTTCTCTGAGCATGGATGGGATGAGCTGAGTCAGGAGCTGTGCTAGTTTGCCTTCAGGAAAGAGTTACGATGACGTAGAGAAATTTGTAATCATTGGTTTTGTCTTTGCAGCCTCGCTAGCGATCTGCCTGCTGCTTTTTTGGGACCTGGGAAACGAGTGGCAGTTTATTAAATGAGAGAACAGTGGATGGCTGGAAATCACAGGGGAATGAAAGAACTTTGGGTTGGATTTGATCACAAAGGAGTTAATCTTCTCAAATACAGTGTATTACCTGAAGCTGCTAATCAGTAAGTTTTATAGCCACAGCACTGTGTGGTGTCCCTTCAAATTCTTTTTCCTGAGTCTCAGATCAATAAAAATTTGACCGTAGCTCACCCACTTATTTCTCTTAAAGAAAAAAAAGAGCAATTTAGAGTCAGAGCACCTACCTCCAGCTGAATGCTGGAGGCCTTGGTTAAGAAGGGATCTGTGGCTTATATTGGAATCATTTGATGAGTTCCAATGAGATTATCAAAACCATTGCTATTGTTGCTTGTGCTGTTTGAGTCACTGATCATTCGTGAAGGGCCCACATGTCAAGCTCATTGCACAGTCCATGCACCAGTCCACAGCCTATGTTTGGATCCCATTGATCACTCCTCCACCCAGGAGCCTCTGCTGGGGAAGGCAGTGAGGTCCTCTGGAAACGCTGCCCGTTTCCTGAGTGGCACAGCTTGCCTGCCAGGGACCTGGTGAGATGCTGCCCACAGCTGAAAGAAGTGTGGAAACATGTAATAGAGGGTGTGGAACAGCACTGAAAAACCATTATACATGCAGTGTAGAAGGCAGAGGGTGAAAAGTCCATAGAGAAATCCACTGAAACCTCCCTTTCCCTCACTGGATTTGCTCTGCAGTTCTGGTTTATCAGGAGATGTTACTTACCCAAACGTTGTTTAGGACCATCAGTGACCAAGTGCAATTTCTTTTATGTCAGAAAAAAATTAGAAGGTTTTTTTTTTGTCAAAAGTTGCATCATTTGGGAGGGCATCAGTCCCCTCCAGAGCGTTGCCTGTGGGGAATCTACCATAATAACCATCACTGTTTCATGCCTTCCACAAGAAGGAGGTTGGTTTTGTCTTGGCAGCTTTCCTCGTCGTTGGTGCTGTATAAAACACTCAGTGTTTTCCACAGCACTGCTGTGGGATCTTACAATGGAAATCACGTGCTCCGCAGAAGGTGGAAAATATGTAGAAAATTAAAACCTCTGGGAGTGGAGAGATTTATTTTCAAGTATTTAAATTAATGTCATGGTAACAAAGGTTTGCAACGTATTATCAGCAATGCCTTGAACTCCCACAGTGTACCATTTTTCAGACATGAAAAAAAAAAAAAGATACAACTGCTAAAAGTTCTGCTCTGGAACAGACCTGCTTCCTTACAATAAGGAAAAAAAAGATCACCCAGCACTGCAGATGTGCCCACAAAGCACACTAGGGAAAGGTTTGTGTGCATTTAATTGACCCTGTTTACTTTATTTATTCATTTAAGCCATAACCTTATTCTGTCAAAGTATATAAAATTGGGGCTGTTAAAGCATAAGCCAAATCAACGTAAGTGAAATGCAAAACTACATCTGCTTGAAATCTCATCCTGCATCTTCAATATTAACCTGCTTATACAGGCATGTGACATACCATTAAAGTCCCTCAAAGAGCGTGCATTCCCTTATCAGCCTAAAAGGTGGAAAATACAAATCTTCTTGCTTTTTTGAAATGGATCAGAACAGTGGGAGATTTATGAAGCCCTGGTAATGAATATAGGAGGTGTTTAGATGCAAACTGACTGCTTGCTAACAAAGAATCTCATGTTGTCTCAACTTTGTTGCAGTTCTCTGGTGAATACATCTGGGGATGTATATAAAATATAAGCAAAGAAGTCAAATAAACATGTGCAATGCTTGGTTGTAATTTGAATATAGGTGATGCTTTCTGAGACAAATTTTAAATGTCTGTTTAAAAGATTAGGGGTTTTTTTCCCTCTTTTAGCAATCTTTTCATATATTGTAGGATGCATTTCTCTCACTTGGATCGTGTCAAATCTATATGTGATCTATTTATGGCATTTTTTGCTTGCTATAGAAAAGAAGAGTTCACCTATTCCTGTCAAGAAAGTAAACAAACTGTAAAAAAACCCCACAAGGTTAGTCAAAAAGATACTTTTTCATCTTGAAGAAATCATTTCTGCTTTGTCAAGGGCGAAGTAGGATTTTGCTTGAGATTTGGCAGTTGTCATTCCAGATGTTAACCTCTGCATTTTATTGGCTCAAAATGTGTTCAGTTTTCGTTAGCAGGAATGGGTACCAAATACAGCTTTGTTTTTCACGTCTTGGATGGTAGAATAAGAGTCATGAGAGGAAATGCTGCTGCCTGAGAACCTCGGAGCAAAAGCTTTATGTCAACAGGTAACGTTATCTGAGAATGAAGTGTTCCACTTGCTTGTTCTTACATGGCATTGGAATGTCAGCTGCTCATACCAGCATAATTCCTATGGAACTACACCTGTCCAACTTTTCTGATAATTAGCTGGAGGCAGCACTATATCAAATTCAATAGTAGAAAGAATAATTGAAGGCAGATTTGCTTTGCATGTAGCCAGTGATATGGAAACAGACTCCATTATTCTTTTTTTGTTATTTTATATTATCTAACCAATTTGGAACTACATTGCAATTTAAAGTGCAGAAGAGCAAGGTGTGCTGCACTTACCCAATTTAAATACAGTTTTTGCTGCTCTCCAGACGTGCTTTAATGTACTTTGTGGCATGCACTTTGTGTGATTTCAATCGCTTTTCCTTTCTTGGGAGTATTTCTGCTACTTTTACACAGGCTGTTAATAGTAACTCTTGGTCCTATTTATTCATGAAATTCACCATCACACAGAAAAGCACATCTTATCCTCTGGCTTACTTAAATTGTCTTAGTACGTTTGTGGTCTCAAGTAGGATTAGCAGCATTAGTCCATATGGCAGTTCTTTGCGATGTTGCAGAGCCCTAAAAATGCATATTATGCAGATTACCTGACTGCTAAGAATTCCATTTTTCAAATTCTTTTTCTTTGTGCCCATTAGGATGCTAAATGGGAAATGTATCTCGGGATCCATACAGAATCCACTTTCATAGAGCAGTTTAACATTTGCTAAGCTGCTGCTTTCTCTGTCTCTGCTTAGTTGTTACTTTCGGTGTGAGAAATCTAGTGGGCTTTTCCTCCAAAGGCTTATGCTTATATAACCTGTCAATTCTCTTCATCAATCAAGAGGAGGGCAAACAACAGAAATAATAGTCTAGAAATGTTACCTAAATAAAATAAGTAAATATTCTATCAGGTTATTATTATGTGAGAATATGAAACCGTAGCATACAGTTACATCTTGAGGGTAGATTTAGGCTAGACATAAGGAAGATATTTTTTTCAGTGAGGGTGGTGAAACAATGGAACAGGTTGCCCAGAGACAAAGGTAGGTTGATCCCCCATCCCTAGAAACATTCCAGGTCAGGTCAGGTGGGGCTCTGAGCAACCTGCTGTAGTTGCAGATGTCCCTGCTCACTGCAGGGGGGTTGGACTGGGTGAGCTTTAAAAAGGGCTCTTCCAACCCAAACTGGTCTATGAGTCTATATTATGAAATTCTTAACAAGGTGACCAGACTTGGTTTATAATGTTGAAAGCAGCTTCGAAGTAAAGGCTAAAAAATTATGAACTAGATTTTAAAACTCTGCGTTGCCGATGACGTTGCACATGTCTTTATGTAGCAGTGGCAAAGACGACAAATTTGGAGCCTTCCTTTCCTTGTTGCAGATTCTCACCAGGTAGATCTGGAACTGTGTGTGTGGCCTGCTGCTGGGTGCCAGAATGAAATAAGAGGAAGAAACAACCTGTATGAAAGAATGAGGTGTTAACAACAACAGTAAAAATTTTCCCAGGGTTATTTGATTGTTTTCTGTTTATTTAAGTGGGCAGGAGAGATTTGAATAAGGTAAGCTGAATAATTTTTTTTTTTTTAAATCAACAGCAAACAAGCCCAAACAACCTCACCGCATCACCCAAGCTCCAAAGCACAGAAATGTGAGATTTATAAAGAGCTTCAGAAGGAGGTAGCAAGCATAGATTTGGAGAATAAGGTGAAGTTATTGAGAGATAATCTTACGATACTGGGAGACAACATCATAAACACCACAACAAAATTGCTGTGGTAGAGCCCTGTGCTATTCAGAGCTAAGGCTTGACAGAGCAAATGACTACATTTTGGTAAGAGAACCAGGTTAGGCTAAACTGAAGCATTTGTATACTGGAAACATGATAGTGAATTTGAAGCACTAGAAACAGAAAGGCGTAAGGAGACTTTAATCAGAGGCCAGAAAAAGTCGTAGTTGTTATTGGCAGATGACAACAGTGGCAAATTTATTTCAGAAATGACTAGAGCAAAAGAGGAAAGAAATGCAACCTGAGTGGTTTATCAGTTGATTGAATAAACCGTGTGTGCCTGACTTGGTTTATGTTCCCACACTTGCTGTGACTGATGTTCCTGGTGTATGGGCACTAGAAATGTATCCTGAGTTACTTGCACTTTGCTGTGTCCTTTCAAACGCAGGAAGGAAAAGCAACTTTTTTAGAGGTGCAAAAAAGAGAGTTTTAGTATTCAAGAATGGTTTAGAACTGCTGATAATGAAACAAATAGATACAATAGAAAAAAAAAACAGTTTATGCCCCTGCTGTACTTTCAATGCGTTCAAAGTTTTAAGCAACGCAGAGGAAGCATCATGTTGTTATTGTTCCAAAAGGGAGCATCTCAAATATTATAGTTGTTACCAACTACTTGTTTGGGTATGACTGAATCCACAAACCTTTCCATTCTACTTCGCTATTTTTTTCTTATTACAACTTTCCAATCATGTTCTTTGTTTGAAAGCAACAAGGATGTTGCCCTGGTCCAGTTCCATGTAGCATCATTGGAATTAGTGCAGAGAAGCACTATTAGAAATGCTTTAGCCTCTTTGCCTGGGTCATACTGGTGTAATTCAAACAATTCTTGCTTGCATTTTCATAAATTTCAGATTTAATTTTATCGGCTATTTTTCTCCTGTTATTTTCTAGGCATTTCTGATATTTCAAATGGACCTACAACTTTAAACCTGTCTGCTATGATTTAAAACAAAAAAAACTGTGGTTTGTTGGTTTTGCTTTTTCTGTTTCCATATATTTCTGGTTAATTGCTTGCTGATAGAAAATCACCAGTGTCTAACTCCTGTTTCTCCCATCCCTGCTCTCTGCTGAGGTGCCATGAAGCAGATGCATCCTTCACGTGTCATGGTAAGAGTGACAGAGACTCTTTTCTCCAGATGAAGGGAGTTTTCTCTTTGTAGAAGAAAGACTGTCAATCTGTGTTTGTTCTTCAGTCTCCTTTTCATGTCAAAATTGGGACTAGAGTTGGTAAAAACACGAACGCAGTATACTGAGTGGCTCTGCTCTGCTTCTGAGAAGCTTACAAGAGTAACACAGGACTTATCTGTACACCTTTACCAAATGTACCAGTACAAGGTGTGTTATGGGTTACTTCAGAAGCAAAATATTTCTGCTCAGAGAGGAGAGGACTTGCATTTTTCTTTGAGTTCAGGCTTATTTGGGAGAGCAGGGATGCAGAGATGGGGAAGGTGAGGGGAATCTAGCTCTCTGGACCTCCTCCTTGCAGCAGCACCCAGCGCTGGTGGTTGTGTAGCCTGGCAAGAGAGAAGCATCCTTGCCAGGAGGTGTTAGGGAGGAAGAAAGGGAGACTGTGATCATACTGGGTAGAGACACAGAACAGTGTGCAAGCTGGCCTGGGGAACTTGAGAACAGTGTTCCTGGTCCTGTTTCTGGCAGCAGTGCATTTGGCGTGGTCAGTAGAGTATATACTTTAAACAGTTTCTTTCCAGAGTGAAAGAGATGGAAAGATAGAAATCAGATTTGTTAACTGTCCAACTGACTTGGCAGCGAAGTTTCACAAACTGCCTTCATTCAAGGTACTTGCCAATGGCCATTTGTTTTCTGTCTTAGTAACCCAGCTTGAAATGAGATCTCTGGGAAATCTAATTGCCATAATGCCAAGGCTCTGGGCACTGAGGCTGGCTTGACATTTATATATTGCCTCCTGTGATACAAAGCATCATGTATTATTCCACATCATGGGGCTTTGAGCAACCTGGTCTAGTGGGAGTGTCCCTGCCCATGGCAGGGGGGGTTGGAATTGGTGGGTTTTAAGGTGCCTTCCAAACCATTCTATGATTGTCAGATTTCTGGCTTGAATGGTTTGATCTCTACTTTCCCTCAAAAAACCCCGTGTCCAAATCTGTGCAGCACTGTTCAAAAATGTGCAATCACCTACTATTCTCCCACCTACAATTAGCATGGTAATTTTTGCCTATAGTGTGGAATTGAATTGATTGAAGTTGAAACATCTTATAATGTTGTAAAAGGGAAGTGAAGAAATACTGTCTAAAATAGCTTCACTTCTAAGCAGAAATTATTTTAGAACTTCTCAGAATACATTAGTACTTATTTAATTCCGTTTACGTGTGTTTGTATTTGAAACATCGGATGTGGGATGGGGCATTGAGAGAGTTCAGGAATAATTCATTATCATCTCTGACTTTTTGATGTAGATACTTAGTTTAATCTTCTCTAAGTTTCAATTTTCCTGGCCTCTTTTTTTACTTTTCCTTTGCCAGATGGGTACTCTCTATTAGATAACGCAGTTTTATCAGTATACACTCAAGTGCTTTAAAGTTTCTTTGTTTATAAAAGTGCTTCTCAGGGGCAGAGCCTTTCCTTGTCTCACATACCCAAATACCCTCCCTTCCACCTGCTCATTTAGAGCGACATAAATCGCGTGCTGCTGCAGCGAGGCGCTGGAGAGCTCCCATCAGCAGTAATTGTTGACCTACCGCAGTTCCAGTCCGTGATCAATAGATACTACTTTGCTGCACGGCAACAGCACAGAGAAATTGCAGAACCCACGGAGAATTTGTTTTTCGACATGCAAACGCAGCTGATGGCCTTCAACTGGAACAGATGTCAGAGAGTGACGGGCGCCCTGGGGCACCGTTAAAGTACTGCTGGAATTTGACTGGGGAGAAGGGAAAAAAAAAACAAAACCCAGAAACCCAACCCCAAGAACGCTATCAAATTACTAAGCGCATTCTAACAAATCACATCAAAGTGGAGAAAAAGCCTGAGCAAAAGAAAATGCCTGCTTTCATTTTCTTTCTTATCTTCTGCTCCAGCACAGCAGGTTGTGCTGCCTTGTGCAATGCCATCAGCTACTGTGCTAACGAGCGCTTCAGCCCCACGGAGCTTCTGCAGCGCTGGCCGAGGGGCTGGTGTCGCAGGAGAAACTGGGGGGATTAAGAAGGTGTACTCCTGGGCATGCATTAGCTACCTTTTTTACTTCAGTCCATGTAAATTCCTAAGCGTGGATCTTTGCTTATCCGGATATTTGGATCTACTGTTAGGTTTTAGCCTTTGATGACTACGTGAATTCAATTCAATGCAGAGGGGAAAAAAATATAAATTAAATATGACAAAGTTTTTCCCCTTCTTGTGTCGATCTTGTGTGTGGACTATATTTAGCCCGGCTGTTTTGCTTACTTCATACACAGAATCATAGAATGGCTTGAGTTGGAAGGGGCCTTGCAGACCTTTGTTCCTGGAGACTATCCTGAGCTGGATAATCTGGTTTCAATGTGTTAATAGTTTTGGGCAGTTATTTGTGGGCAGCAGAACTGACCAGACTGAACATGCACGTAACTATGAACCTAAACATGCATGGGAAACAGAAACAAAACGTGCAGCTGGACTGAATTTTGGGTAGGAAAGTTCTTCAGTGTTTAGAAGAATATGCATAGATAATGCTGTGTAAAATCACGTGTATATTTTATACTGCAGTCCCACAAAAGCTCACATAACTTTATACCTAGATTTTTGTCATGAAACAATGAACTGATTGCTTGGGTTTGGGTTTGGTTTTGGTTTTTTTCCAAATAGTCATGTTCTCAGAGGAAATGGAATCCTGTCTTGCTCTTTAGTAAAGAGCTTTGTGAATGATTTCTGCTAATACTTTTGATATGACTCTTCTGATATTTCTAAGTATGAAGTTACAAGAGGTAGACAGTGCCAGCCTTGAATAGCTGCTGCCAGCCCAGTCCTACTAGACACTCTGTTCCTGGTTCTCCTTACAGGAGGTCAGGAGGGCAAGACATCCATTCTGGAAAGTCAGAAAGGCATGATGTCCAACAATAATAGAGACAAAATGTTGCTAAGAACTGGCTGGTTTGAACTACCTTGAGGTGTGTTGTGAAGTAAACAGCTGTCAGTAAGGAATTAAGTTATGGTATTTTAAGACAGTGTGAAATGTTATGCTGAGAATCTTGTTTATGGGGAATGGAAGCACACCTTATATACATAAATATAGAAATAAACAGAGAGAAAGATACATGTAGGCACATATACGTATCTGTAAAGCAAAGAACTTCTTATAAGTATCAGGGAAATCTTAATAGTCTAATTCAAGCACCATCATTAGGAGTATCTAACCATGCAGAAAAACAAAGTTTAGTGTAATTAGAATACTGATACACAAAGTGTCACAATAGTAGTAATAATGCTATTGAAATTGCAACGTACACTTCTACCCCTTTTCCTGGGGTTATGGTCACCCCTGCCTTACTCTACTGGCTCTGAAGATCAGTGGCTTCACTATGGTGTTTGGTGTGTGAAGGGGTGTTATGGGATGTCACTGGTACCTGGAGTCCTTCACTGGAAGGAACAGGGTGTTCTCGCTGCTGGATTCCTCTCCCACAATCCACTTGGGATCCACCATTTATGTATTTGCTAAAAACTCGGTATTGTTCTTTTTCACTGCTCTGCAGCTCTGGGTTATATCCAGATTTACTACACACATACTCTTTGCATACATTAGATACTATTTTTTTGTTCTCTTTGTCACCCCAAAGACCAGTTCTGTCCAGCACCAGGTGTTCTTTTCCTTCATTTGTTTGGTTTGTTCTTGTCCTTTAACTGGGAATTATAGGGAGCTCTGCAGTCATACGAGGTCTCCAGTACCAAATGCTGGACCCATCTCTTACCATTCCATGTCAGTATCCACCTACATCACCTCCAGTGTCCCCACTTCTCAGGGCCTCTTCTCTCATAGCAGGGCTGTGTTTCTTTGCACTACAGCACTGTGAGAATCATATATATCTCAGTCTGCCAATAATTGTTACTGGCATCTATATAAACCTAGCATTGTACCATACAACAAACATGAGTAGAAGGGGCCAGCTGTAGACCCCAAGTCAGGCAGAGAGGATGCTGTCACAGTTAAACTGAGTTAAAAAGCCATATGCAGGTGAGGGGAAGCTCAGATCTAGCAGTCCAGAGGCCTCACAAACTCAGTACAAGAGCAGTGGCAAATCCCCATTACATGGCTACAGAATGAAAGAAGTAAAAGATGCTTTTGAATGCATGTGGCTATTTTCAATAGAGTGCTTATGTTTCTCAAAAATTCTCCGTGTCATCAGCCCTTCATGAACATTTGAATTGCTTAAAAACTCCCTTTGTTCTGGATGAAAGAAAAAAAAAAAAAGCAAAAAAAAAAAGCTTTTTCCCAAAGAAGAATTTCACTTTGCAATACATAGCAAGAATATTGCAACCCTGTTTAGATGTCTTAGCTCCTGGAAAGCTGTTCTGTTTGTATTTTAACACCCTCCACCCCCCACACACTCTGATAAACTTTAGCTTTTAAGACTCTCCAGCTGTGCCTCCAGCAGTAATTGGGGTCATTAGTCTTTACCTCCCCAGGCTAATTACTAGCACAATCCAAATGTCATCCCGTAAAGAAATGGAGCTTGAACAGGTTAAAGGCTGCAGCCACTTGCAGGTAGGAATAAAAAGGAAGAGAAAAGATAAGTCAGGACTGTTTTCTGTGCCTGTATTTTATCCTCTACTTTAAACAGCAATTTATACTTGCTTCTGCAGGCAATGTTTACTTTAGCAGGCTCCTAAATCTTGCTTTTAAGTGAGGCAAGCACAAAAGTGATGTTTGTGTCTTGCCTGTGTTCAGACTCAAATTTTATGCCTCTTAAGTACACATCCTAAGTAGAAATCACGTCCTTTGTATTTTAATCTGAAGTGTGCACTGCATTCAGATTCTAGTGCCTAGTGTCTTTGGTTCTGGCAGGGTGGAAAACTAAGGGACTTTTTGCAAGTTTGACAGATGTTAAAATTTTACTCATGGGCTGGAAAAGCCACAAGGATGCACTGTAGTATTAAGTCTGCTTCTCAGAGTAAAATTTTGAAGTAAGTCTACTAGGTCTTGTATATAAAAATACTTTTTACAGCTCGCTCTCTCCTCATTTGCACATTTCTTTCCAGAAAAGATTCTAGTTCAACCTTGAAGTACGACATGAACATTAACGTTTTGTAGAAGTCACACTAACATGTCAAAAGCAGTTGTTTAAAATCTGCTTTGGTAAGTTTACTCTATTTGTGACCTGGGGAAAAGTGTATGTTGTAGTGCACTCCTCTGATGAATGGAGGAAAAATAAGTTTTCATCCCAGATCCAGAATTTTGCTCTAAATTGTTGGTTGGCACACTAGGTGCTTAGGGTAAATCAAGGGTTCTGCCAGCTTCTAAAAGCAATTCTGAGGAAGAGTTCAGCCTATCACCTCATGTTCCAGATAACTTACAGTCATGCTGATAAGTCAAAATGATTCAATGAGGAAAAAATGCAAATTAATGGGTCTCTAGGGCAGGATTGCAGCTACATTTGCATTCCGTTAATAAAAGCAGGAGACAGGAACGTGCACTATGCAATATGTTTTGTCTAGATAAGTATACAGGGCTCTACTGCATAGCTGTTACTGGGAACTGAACTTTAGGGCAAGCCTTTGGTCACTGCAGAGTGGATTTAGCGAAGCCTTTTAGGACCATTGGCTATTTCCTGCATGTGATCCTTCAGACCTCCAGGGTTTGGAGTACAGGTAGGTTTTGTGTTGCTCTGTAAGGGAAGGAATACAGAAAATGGATCGTGCTTTTATGCAGAGTATCTGAGCTTTTATGTGCTGTGTAAGCAGTAAAAAGAGATCTGAGAGTTTGCTTCCAGCCTGCTGTTAGGCTTGCAAGTAAGTGCTTTTGCAAGCATGAGTTCTCAGTAAATGAGTTCTCAGTAAATGAAGGCATTGTGCTCACCTAACCACTCCTCCATTTGTGTTTACAGCCCTCCTCCAAGTCTCAAATCTCTTCAGTTCACACAGTTTTGGCCACCCTTCAGGGCTGCCTCTGGAGGAAAATTCAAATTTTGCACATAAATTAGCTACACGGTTCGATGGGAGATGTGCCACAGTCCGTCCCTGCTGCGGGCCAGAGCAATGGATGCAGATTTGCAAGCATTTGGAGCTAGTGTAACATATTCACAACTTGTCTGAGTCCTTTATTATGGATTTATGGTTACAGCTGATGCAAACTGAGCTCCTCTGTGGTACGGATAACAGAAAGTATAGATTTTATGGATAGCGAAGACCTATACAGGTCCTGTCGCTGCTCATATTCTAGGTGGCTGAATGGTAAAGCTTTTTTTTTGCTGTAAAATTTCTCTAGAAAATGGCTTCTCAATAGTAAGGATTCATTTATGATTTGACCTGTAGGTGAAGAAAACCAAAACGCGGGAATGGAGCAATCACTAAGGGGCAAGAAAGGGGCAGGAGAGCTGCAGGCAGAAGATATGAAGTAAAATATATGGCTTACTCTGAACACGGGCCTCGTGTATTCCCAGTGCTGCAGGTCAAGGGGCTCGGGGTAAAAATTAAGGGAGTAGTTTTGAGAGTCCAGGATTTCCTGAGAAACCAGGAACGTTTTGCAAAGATGAGGGTACAGTCCACGTGCCTTGTGTGTTGGGTGGAGAGATGGCAGCAGGTTGAGAGGACCCTAGGAGCCTTTCTGCCAGTTAGGAGAGGATATTTTTCCCCAGAAGTGAGATCTGAAAAGTGGAACTGTGTAATTAATTAATTAAAATTTCTGTCTGGAGTGATAGGCAAAAATGTGTATTTCCCCAAACTGAAATTTTGTTTGAAAAGATTGACTTCCCCCAGCCCCTAAAGGAATTGTAATGGAAATTTTCCAGCCTTGTGTTGAAGCTGCACTGCATAGGGAGCAGACTACCTGACTCCATGCCTCTTCCGTGGATTGGCTGGGGAAATAAGTAGGAAATGTGGGAGTTACTCAAAGGCATTTAGAGCGAAAGGCTTTTCGATCTCGCTTCTCGAGAAAATAAAATGGAAATGGCAATGATCTTTCAATGTTAGTCAGCTTGTGAGCTTCGAGTTGTGTGTCACTTCTGCAACACAGGTGTTTCTAAGAAATCCTGGCTGCAGTATCTTCTGCAGAGTTCTCTTTTTGCTGCACTTGACTCTTTTTGAGAAAAGCACAGAATTTCTTTTTTAGAACAAACCGAGGTCAAAACCTGCCAGGTTGTATCATGATAAATTATGTCTTGTTAGTGTTTTAATATCCAACAAAATTTATTGCATCTATTCATAGGTCTCTTCATCTGTTTGCCTGAAAAAACTGTCAGAAAACCTATTTATTTAGTATTGTATTGTATCTGCTTATGAATATTGCACTTTTCCTGGTAACAAATGACAAAAGTACACATTGAAAGCTAGCTGAAATTGCCTAGGAATTCTTTTTCTCTGCAAAGAGAGTGGAAGTGCGTGTTTAGTTTTGTTTTCTTCCCCTCTTCAGTTTTATGAAGGTGAAGTTTGACATTTGTTTTTCTGGACAGGTTCTTTTCCATAATTGCAAACTTGAGAAGTGCCAGCACTGATGCCGCTGTTCTACCAATTCAGGTGAAGTTTCCTGTTCAGGCATCTCTTTTTTATTAGTGTGGACAGATTGTGCCACAAATGGTTTATTACCTAGAAAGAAACCAACAGTTTTTAATGAAACAAATAATTTTATTTACAGGCAAGTGGAGAGATTGTTCGACAGAAATAATAAAAATCTTTTCTCTAACTCACTTGAACAGACTGCAAGTGGCTCTCGGGCTGGAGTTCTGAATGAAGCTGCAAATTGAATGTAAATTATGAACATAAACACCATTATCCATTTTTCCAGTTCATTTCTCTTGTGGTAATTCTGCCTGTTACCCTTTCTGATTTATTATACAGCTCCGTCAAGAGGGGAAAGAAATTAGAGAGCAACAAATGTATAAAGCATGTGTGTATGTGCGTGCATGCACCCGAGATGAAATTCTTGTGAAATACTGAACCAGATCTCTGGGTTCTTAAAGATATCACTGCCTGAATCCTTTGTTGCATCCTTATTTGGCTACACGCCACCAAAACAAGAGACTTTCTGCAAAGAAAGGTTTTTCTGTCACTTTTGGTTCACAGCAGATAAGTATGACTTTCAAGAGTAAAATACTCTGATGGCTTTCCCAACAAAAGGTAGGAAATGTCCAAACTGTTTTCTCTATTGCCCCTTCTAGTACTTCTTGTACCCCTTGGGTACTTGTGCCCAGTACAAGAAGCAGCACAGAGCACATCTGGGATGCACTGGGCAATGATCTCCAGATGTTTGGTGAATCCTCTCCCTAAGGTGTCAGAAACATGTCCCTTATGTGAGATAAAATTCATCTATTTTCATCTGGCTATTAGAAGAAAGTGATAATGGCTTTTTTAATGCAGCTCACACCTTGAGGAGGTTGCATTGCTTTTCTTTGAAGCTCAGAACTTCTTCAGATCTGTTAGACATATGAAGAGGTTTGTCACAAAGGAGAAGTTGGACATTCAATAAGGATTTAAAAAAAAAAAAAAGACCGGACCCATTCCTTTTCTCTGTTCTGTTCTAAAATGGATTAAAAACATCACCTTTTTTTTCTCCCTCCTTTTAAAGACTGAAACAACAAGCAGAGCTGTACTACTGCTCTGTAACTAAAAATTCTGTTTCCTTTCTTCCATTAGTGCTATGTGAAAAAGCCACAAAAACACACGATACCTTTCCTCTTCAGTTCATTTGCAGGTCCTCTTTGGTGGATTAATGGCAATGGTTTAAAGGTAATTTTACTCATGCCTTTCATTTCAGAAGTAATTGCTTATAGAGTAACCACTAATAAGAGGGTATTTCTGCAGAATGTGTTTGCTCATTAAGTGCCTCTTCCGAAGATGCCTCTATGGAAAACATGTTACTGATCACTGAAGTTAAAGTAGGAAAAGTTATCAAGGTTCCTGGAAGCTGTTCCCTGTTTAAGGTACACATGCTTTCTTAAATCCCTGTGTTCATATGTGTGTTGGCTTTTTTAATCTAACAGCACATAACTTACTCTTTAAGTATTACTGATAAATCTTTATTCCTGTGTAGGTATATTCTGTTGCTTATGAAATTTCTGAGCAAGTCTTTGAATCCTCAGTGTTGTGCTTAAGGGCAAGCTGGGCAATCTTTTCCCTGCAGAGGGGTGGGAGGAGGCTTTTCATTGGACAGAAATGCATATATATTTATAAGCCCTGTGAAGTCAAAGACTTATTTTTTTAAGGAACTTGGAAAAACTGTGTTTATCAAAAAGAAATTCGCTGGCAATGCCAGCTACTCCTCTTCTCCCATAGTGGTATAGCCTGGCTTTAGGAAACCAGACATTTTGGTGGAAATAGGAGCATCTGCTACTTTGGAAGGAAGAAAAAGACCCATGTGGCATTTAAACTTTCTCTATTTACCTAGCTATGTATGACAAACTCGAGCTCCTGAAAATTTTAGTACAATTAATTTGCATGACAAACGTTCATCTCATGGGAGGGAAATGGGGTAATCTGCATTTAATATTCTTTCTAAGCTTGTTACATTTTGGGAAACTGTTATTTTAGACTATACTAAAAGCCTTTCTAAACACACTCAAGAGAAATGAGATAAAGATAGCCTACACAAAGCAGTGAGACAAACTTGACACGTGGTAGGACACTGTATAGACCTTTTTAGGTAAGCTTCTCATATTAGCTTCCTATTACCGTAGACAAAAGTAAAAACCCTCCTAGTCTTCAGTTCCCACCTATTTTTAGTTCTCTGCTTTAGGATGAGATGAATCACGTTTTAGGAGTGTATCACAAGATGGACTTGAAAGCAAGCCTTGGGTGACTAGCTCAGATTTAAATGCCTGTGCTATAAGATTAGGGAAGAAAAATCCCATTCCTATTACCTTATTTCTTCTTGGTGCATGATGGGAAAATTTGACAGGTAGGTGATTCCGTGGGTAGCTGTTGAAAATACCACATTCGTAGGCATAAATGCCTTGCTTCTATTATCAGTAATATTTAACAAACTGCAAATAGAGATCGGTACCTTACAGAGAATGCATATGTTCCTGACAAGTCACCTTCAGGGGAACAATCTTACTTATAACCTTGGAAAGAAGAATAGTTTAATGATATACTTCTGCTTGACTGATTTAATATCCTTGCTTTATAAGAATGAGTATCATGCTCATGTTCTTGAGGCTGTTGTTCAGAGTCTATTTTACATTCTTACATGGCACTTGTAAGTACTACATATTTGTCTGCACAAAATCCCTGGATGAAATGAAAAAGCTGCTTTTCCACTTTATAGAAATGGGAATCTTAAGCACAGACAGACTTTGCTGTTGGCCACTTCCCACTGCAAATCTGTCCTGGATGAGGAGACTTGAATGTGTCTCTCCCAGGTCCTTGGCTTTAACTAGATCAATGCTTTTTCTGTACAGCAGATCTTGATAGGAAACCTCATCTATATCAAGCACAAGTATGTGATGGTCAAAAACCCCCTCTGTTACTTCTGTCAGGAGTCTGATTGTACTTACCATCCATCCAAGACATTGGTGATGAAGTTGTGTTTCTTCTGGAATGGGACAGAGTTTATGGCTGCATAACACTGTGCTATGCCTATAGAAACATATGTTGCCTCAGAAAGTAGCTCACACTTCCCTAACATAGCACTGAATTGTGAAGACAGAAGTAAGTACTAAAAGTAACAATAGGGTAATCCTTAATATTTGTCTTCTCAAATAGTCTGTGTTTATAGAAGAGCTTGGCTTCCTCAGGTTCTGAAGAGACCTTTCAACTTTGATCAGTTACACCATAAAAAAAAAAATCAAAGATAAGAATAAACTACTGAAAAAACCAAACTCTATTGGACAGTAACTTCCTGCATGGGTGGGTCACTCAAGAAAAACACCAAAGCCGTGTTACTAGTCTATATGTGTATAGATATGTATATATGCACACATGGAGGACTTAGGACAATATTGAAGTTTTCCTGGTTTTAATCTAGCTGGCTTGGGCACTGGTAGCAGGTGGGAGACCTGGGTCAGCGCAGGCTGCAGGGCTTGCTGGAGCAGCAGAGAAAGTTTGGGGATTTCTGATGTGCTTTCTCTTCTGTGGCTGGACCTGCCAATGTGTTTGAATAGATTAAAAGGACTATGGGATTGCCACGTACAGGACATCACACTTGGCCTGGTTGAACTTCATGAGGGTTGCAGAGGTCCACCTCTCAAGCTCCCTCTGGATGTCATCCCTTCCCTCCAGTGTCAAGTTCCTAACTCCTGTTCTTGCTCTCTTCCAGCCTGGACAGTAAAAAGATAACTTACTGAAAGCTCAGTGTAAAAAGTCATGTTATTTCCTCAAAAGCTGCAGTATCCATGCAAAAATTGTTTCCAGGGGAGGGAGAAAGAAAAGAAAGAAAGAAAAGAAAGAAAAGAAAGAAAAGAAAGAAAGAAAGAAAAGAAAGATTCCCAGCCAGCTCTAATTCTCATGCACACAAGCATTTCCATTAGCTTCACGGGGATGACTTGTGAGTAAGATCCACTTCCACAATTAACAGTCTTGCAGAATTGAGTTTTAAATCAATGTTTTTTTTCTTTTCCCCACAGCTAGACACCCTGAGGAGTGGGAAAAAAGAGCCTCTGAGGACAAATTGATAGGATAGATTTCTACACTAGAAACAAAAACTTTAATTTGTGTTTGTAGCAAAAACATTGTGCTGTCTAAAGGAAAACAGGCTTGTTCATTAATGCTGTGTTCTATTACTAACACTCTCCACCAAATAAAGACTGAGTTTCCTTTTAATTTGAAAGTGCTTCCAGGCTATAATTCTCTTTTTAATTTTTTTTCTTTACTCTTCTAATAACTATTAGTATGAGAATTTATTGCCAAAATTAAAACAAGGTAAATTCTGGAAACTATGAGTTTATGCAGTTTTCTTGTCATGCGTTTAATTTGCTGGTGCTAATATATGAAAAATAGAATGTAATAAATACAGGATGTTTTGGGACATAATTTTCTTTAATGTTTGGGGTTTTTTTTTTCTGTTTTTTCTTTTTATTTTCAGAGAGAGCTTCAGGAAAAACCTAGATGAGTTTAGGTTCTGTTTTCCCCGCTGAACTTTATGCATAATACTCTATTTTTCTATTCTCTTGATTTATTAATTTTTTTTCTTTTTTTTTTGTTCTAACAAAGTATCATTGAGACTGTACTGGGTTTCCTCTTTCTGGAGAGAGCAGATAATCACACAACACTCAGTGCTCTGAGGTAAAATATACTGTGTCTGTTTTAATTCTTTTTCTGAAACCAGGAGATGAATTACTTGGGTAGATAGGCAATAAATTGAAAGGTGAACAGATGCTGTGGGACAGTATCTCACCAATAACTGCTTGAAGTTTTGCACCTGGAGGACATAACCTTCTACGCTGAAACTGGAGCACCAAAATCCTGGGGCAGCTGCTAGGAAGTTGTGGTCAGTGGTCTGGTGTTTCAGAAATGAAGCTAAGGCATGGTAAACAGAAATAATACCTCTTCTTTTTTCTTCCTTTTCCTTTTCCTTTTCCTTTTCCTTTTCCTTTTCCTTTCTTTTCCCCTTCCCCCCTTCTTCTTTTTTCCCCCCTTCTTCTTTTTTCCCCCCTTCTTCTTTTTTCCCCTTTTCTTTTTTTTTCTTTTTCTTCCCCTCTCAAAGTGAAAGTAACAAAAGTCTGGATCCAAGTAAGATTGGGACATCTTGAGTCTGAACCTGAACAGGCAAGTAGAGCCTTGGGGCCATGATCTAGTGCCTCTCCTTGATGAACAGAATGCCTGCATCCTCTGCCTGAGATGAAATGTCTTTCTAAATACTTACAGATGTCCTGGGAGCAGAGGTAGCCTTCCTGCCTAAAGAAATAGAGAAAGGTAATCACTCTCTTCTAGTTCCTACTGGAAAAATATTAATCTGGCAAATGCTGCAGCTCAGCAGGAACACAGCAGAGATCCTTGAATTATCTTTTAATAAGTATAGGGACAGCTGAGCTTATTAGCTTATGCATATCACCTTAAAAACAGAGCCATACTGCCTCTGGGATGTGTGCCTGGCTGCCTTCATGGGGCTGAATTGCGAGGTCTGCATGTATTGTCACCCAGCATAAGCTCAGGGATTTCTGCACTCTGCCTTTTTATGTGTAATAAAATCCCTAGAGAAATTAGGTACCTTCAGTGACTCTGTCCCGCTGCCTACCTCAGTCACCAAAACAGTTTGAAACAGAAAATTTGGGATGAGGATGGCTGTGCATATACAGGGTGATTGGAGCAGGCATTAGGAAGATGGATGTTGTTTTGCTCCCTTATCCCCAGAGGAGAGCAATTCCTCTTGTCTTGTGGCAGAGTATATGGGGAGATGAAAAATAAATGCACGTAGGCTGCTTTCTATGCTTGTGCCACTTTTTTAAAGAATTACTTGTTCCAACTGTGGGACAAGCCTGCCAGTCCTGATCACCCACCCCGAATTCCCAACGGGAAAATGTGTTTGACTAGCAAGTGGTAGGGAGGACCTGGAGAATGCAGGAGGGTAGCTTGTCCCCAGCAGAAGAGTGCTGAAATTTTCCAAGACACAGGGTTCTTGCTGGAGGAGAAGAACCTAAGCTTATAGCTAAGGATTTAAATAGTTTATCTCATCTATTGAAATTTAGAATTTAGATCAGTGGTTGTTTTAGGAAGCTCTATCTAAAGCAGATGGTTTCTGAGCAGTGTGGGGACCCCAAAAAGATGCTCCTGCAGCTGTGAGGTGCAGGCAGCTGCACTGTGTCAGCTCCAGCTACTCATGGCAACTTTGGGGATTGGGGTCACCCCCCTCCCCAAGGACACCAAGTGTGTGGTTAGGATATATAAGTAAGCTGTACTCCACATGCACTAGGGAATATTTTCCGAGTCTCCTTTCCATTTTAATATAGTTTATTGTTCCTATAAAAAGCATCCCATCCTTGTGACTGGGCATGTTTGTGAACACAGTGGGTTTGCAATGTTTATTTACTGTTACACTCTTATTTATGTACTCAGTTTTGCCCATAGGTTGAAAAATGTGCAGCTACACTTCACAGAATGGCTCAGAGACCATTGAGGAAATAATCAAGGAGACGAAGCATTCTTGTTCTGTCCACTCAGTCTGTAGAGCAGCTCAGCGACAGTTGAAATGCCACTTGAAATAGAGATGGAAATTTTGTATGGGAGCTACTCAAGCTGCTCTCATTCCTAGCAATTTGAAAAGTTGCTCAACACAGCAGACTCAAACCTCCATAGCTGCTTCAGAATATGAAGTCTTCTGCCTTTACTGCTGTCATGAGGCTTCAGAAGGGACACCAATGTTTTTCTTAAAACAAGATGCCTCCTGTTTGCAGTGATTTAAAGTTGTGTACTGTTGGGGAGGGTTCCTGCACAGTAAGGACACATCCATCCAAGCATGTGTTGTGTTTCTTTGTTGGAACTGTAGGAAAATGGTCAAACAAGGATGGATTTGAAGCCTTTTGGCCTTGTACGTGCCATTTCTTGAGCTGGTGTGAGTGCTTAAATTCAGGGATGGATTCTGATGAGCTGTGAATCAGCGGGTTGCCTGTAGCCACCACTTACCTCCTTAGCACAGTCAGTCCTTGTTTGCCTCCCTTAATGAAGTTTCCTCCTGTCATTTGTGCTCCTTCACATTTGCATAAGGGAAGCTTTGGCTGCTTTTGATGTTAAGCAAAAACAATTAAGATTTATGTTTGGAAAAACTCACAGTCACTCTAATTCCCTTTGGGTTTTGTTTTGTTTTGTTTTGTTTGTTGAGGTTGTTTTCAGTACAATATAAATGAAAGAAGTTTCCAATCTGAATTGCTCTAGGTCTTTCTTTTTCAAGGTTGTGGTAATGCCACCTTCTGATAATGTGTATGGTGGCAATCCAAGTTTTAAATCCTATATTCTTGTGCCTTCCTTGCACATTTTAGAACTATAAGAACATCTTCATGAGGCTCTTCTTATCCAAGCTACTTCTCTCCCCAGCACATCATACAAACATTGTAGTCTCTACCCACAGCAGACAACGATGGAGTAACAAATCCTAATGCCAGACCTCAAGAAGCCATGGGCTCTGTGGAAGTGATGCTGCCCAACCTGAGCCCTACACTGCAAATACCTTTTACCAGGGAGTTCAGGAGCTTTCCCAGGCAAGGGTGAGAAAGGACTGCTGGGGATGCCTTCAGCCAGGCCAGATCTGTGTGGTTGGAATGACATCAAATGTAGCTGGGGTGCTAACTGGGACTATACTGACCTGGGGTTTAAATTCCTCTTTTCATGTGGTGGTAGTGTGGGAAGGCAATGGAGGCACTCATAGCCACTGGAGTTACACGAGGATAAAACAGGGGTTAGAAATGAGTTCTGCTGGTGAAAAAATGTGTCTAAGCAGTCTTCTCTGATCCCTGCTGCTTGAGAGGTCAAGAGTGAGCAGTGTCCTTCCTGGGAACCTTTGGCTACCCTCCTGCTGCTCCCTGCAGAGCAAGGTTTGTGTTCTGCTTTTCCATTAGTAGGGAGGCAGTTTCTCTCCCTGCTGCTGACCACGTTGCTTTTCTAAGTCACACAATTGAAAATTTGTCTCGTTTTCTTTGACAGTGTCAAAAATGCTGGGAAAGCCAGTGGATTTTTCTCCCTGCGTTGTTGTCAAAAGGCATGCGTTCCTGTGTGGGGTAAGTATGAGCTCCAGACTTCAAACCCGTTTGAAACTTCTCAGCAGTGTCATTTCTATGACTGCCTTCTTTCAGATGAGTCTGGCAGGAATGAACAAGAAGCTTTCCAGGTAGAAAAGCTCTTTTTACTGCCATTTTCTGTCTTTCAGGTATACCCTATACCTGTAGCTATCATTCTGGTTTAGCCAAGGTTCTCAGTTTTGAATATATTTGTTTCTGAATTATTCCACCTTCCTATGCCTTAGGAAGATGCCTGTGAACGAAGCAGTTGGCATAAAGTGCTCATGTGTTGAACAAATGTCATTTTCCCTTTTTCAGAGCCAAGTGTCACCTGTGATGTGTCTAATTGCTCTGAAGTCCAGGCTATACACTCTTTGGCAGAGCACCTATGATGAAACTCTTGTTTTCATGAGCTAAGGCAACTGTGTTATATAGTGCCATATGTGCCAGTTGGTAGAGAATACACACTTTCCTAGGAGTAAGAGAGATAATAAAATATTGCTCCAAATGCAGGGAAGTATAGCTGGAAGAGTCAGTTGGGATAAATATTCTATTTTCATTTCAGAATATTCCTTTTTTTCGTTTTTTTTTTTTTTTTCCCCTGAGTTTGTCTTCTCTGTGTGTGTCAGTGCATTGCTTATCTGCTGCAGAAAGCTAGAAGCGGCTTATGAGTTCTTGTGATCCATTGAAAAATTATTCTGTAGCTGTTCTGATTTCCAGCTCTAACTTTCTAGTGGACCTGCTAACCTTAAGCATCCAAGAATTACATAAAATTATATGGTTTAAGTTATCTGGATGTTGATGGCAATATTTTGGATGAATTTACCATGTTTCTAATTCTTGAGATTAAGGTATATCTATAGAATGGTATATCTGAATTGTGATTTCAGGTTTCAATTTATAATGAAGAAAGTATTTTAGGAGATCACTAAAGAAATTATAAACTGTTAATGTGGTCACATAATAGGGAATATAAGAAAAGTGTAATAATAATAATAATGATTGGCACCTTGATATTGCTGGGACAAATGAATGATATAGTAGCTACAATGAGCCTTACAGCAAGCAGAGCCCAAGGTAAGACTTCAACTTCGTGTACTGCGTATTTAAATGAAGTCAGTACAACTGTATCTTGTGTGTGTCTGGTCCATAGCAGGTGTAGCAGTTGCAAAAATGCTTCCTATTAAATCAAAAGTTAGAGCCATGCTTTGCCAGAACCCTGGTCAAGCTTCTGTGTTCTTATCTTTACTTGAAAATAACCACAAAGCAAAGTAGTTTGAACATGAGCCTACAGTATAGTATAGAAACCCCATTAAAAGATACCTGAAAATTAGTCTAGTTCTATTAATGGTATCTTTCTCTTTTTTCCTGATATGTCCTCCAGCTTCTACGTACCACCTTTATTTTGGGCTTTTACTTTAGTAACTGTTGATCTAGGAAAAGAAGTCCTAATAGAAAACTGAAAATAGTGTATATGTTCTGACTTGGACCTAAATTAAAATATTTCATTTTTTTTTGTGTGAAGACAAAGCCTCTAAAAGGAACTCAAACCAACAGACTCAATAGATTGAGTGTGTTTTAATTTCACTTGGGCAATATTTTTTAATGTAAATGAAGAGTTGGAGCAAAGTTGTGGGATATAGATTTTTCTCTGTTTTTTGTTTGGTTTTGTTTGGTTTGTTCAGTGACCACCAAAATGTTCACAGCTTCTGCAGTATCCCTCTTGACTTATTTGGATTTCAAAAGGCTCCTAGGTCTTTTAAAAAAATTAAATTATGAGACCCGGGCATGAAAAAACTACTGACACTCATTTCTTGCTAGTGTCTGTTACTATTATTTCTTCAAAACTGGATTTTTCCTGCCTGTTTCGGGTAATGAATCAGGATATTAAATTAGGTGCTACTTGAAGGATTAAGATACTACTGAAACTTGGAATAAATTTAGACTGTCACCATGGCAAGAATACTTGACAAATTTAGAGCTGATCATGTATTCCTGTTATCTTCACGGATAATTCCCAAATTCATCTATTCAGGCAGAGAAAGCAGGAGCCTCTGCTGTACAGACACACTTATGTATGCTTGACTGAGTTCTCCCAGGAGCCCAGCAACACTTGCTTGTCAGCCTTCTGCACTGACACAGAGGTGTTGAGAAGGTAGGAAATGCTGGTGCTCTTTATCAGGACAGCACAGGCGGATGGCCTTTGTTAACAGCCAACACTGGAACTTAGGTGATGCTTATTTATTAATCTCTAAGGAATACATTGTTCTTTCAGATCTGAAAGCAAGATAATAGCATAGACCCTGAGCTTTGGCCAGGCTAGTGTACTCCACATATAGCCAGAGCTGTTGCAGCTAAATTGTTTCCTTTATATTCATCAGGTGTTCTTTGTTTTCTTTCCTTACTTAACCCTTCTTCTCAGAGCACTGTTCACTTCCATTTTCATATTGCTTCTGCCTGGTTTGTTTGTTTTCTTCCCTTCATTTCTATTTCTCTGTGCCTCCTATGGAAATGACAAACCTGAAACAGTTGAGTGGTCAAGTGCATCCGAAATAAAGCAAGCTGATGCATACAGCATAATTCACTGGATGGAGTATTTCACTCTGTGTCAGAAAAAAGTCCTTTCTCTGCCACTCATCTTTTTTACAGTGATGAACAAGCTATTTCATCTTAATTCAGCAGTGAGGCAGGAACAACTCTATACGCCTTCTTTTGTGTGCTTTGAAATTCAGGTTTGTAACGTACTTTTTGGTATAGGTGTACTTTTTACTTATTGGGGAGAACTGAGTTGGGCTGTTCATGTGTGGCCAGCAGGAAAGAGAAAGAAAAGCTAACAAGGTAGTCTTTTTTTTGGAACCGCTGGCCTATGGAATGCATCCTTGTCTTGGACCTGTAATAGTCTGTCATCTTTTTTAGATCACCTCCCAAAGAATATCTTAAAATACATGATAGCTGAGCATAGAGGTCATGGAGAGTGCAGAACCTGTGCATTCCTCTGTGTTAGTCATGTCCTGTTTCCTGTCACCAGCAAGGCAATCCCATGAGACACGTGTGCTCTGCAGGACAACACTGCAGAACAGCACCAGTGCTGGTGCCTCTTCAGAATGCACCAGTCCTGCTGGAGCTGCAGGCATCTCACCAACTTCAGGCAATGCCACATCTCACAGACACTGGGCAGAGTGATGCAGATGTATCCAAAGGACTCTGCATGGAACCATTGCTGGGCTTATTCAGCCTGGTCTGGTCAAGCATCTGCTGGGCTGGATCTGAGCTGGTTCGTGAAGAGTCACTTGTGCTCTTGTACTACCCAGCCTAGTCCTGCTAAGAGAAATATGGTGAAGCTCTAAAGTAATCTGCAGGCTGCCAGTAGGTATCCAGCAGGGCTTGATGATTGCAGCAGTTTTGGGCACTGCAATAACTGTGCTGGCTCTGTGCTCCACCTGATCTGATAAATCCAGATGGACTGGAGCACGTGAGCCTGTTCTGTTTTGCAACAAGGGCTGCGGACAGTGAGATGAGGCTGCCATCAGCAGCTGCTTTAAGCTCCCACCACAGTAGTTGTGACATGAAGGATGCCAACATTGCCTAAGTTTAGAGTTAGTTTAGTTTATATTTTTATTGTCTAGATGCTTGGCTTGGGAAAAAGAAAGCAAGAAACAAGATAAGCTTTGGCCAGCAGCCATTCCTCTCCCCTTTCCTTAACAAAAAGAAACCCCAAACCCCACAAACCATGCCTCAAGAAATCCCAGATAAAGTCTTCTAAGGCAAAAAAATATTATGCTGATAAAGCAGAGTGCTTGCAAGAAGAGAGTATTCATTATCTTTGGAACAGATAGAGATCAGCAAGAAAGTTGTAATGGACTACAAAGCCTGTGAGGTTTTTTGAGATAATGATTATGCTGTCTTGTAGAACTCATAATTGCCACAAAGAGTAATGAGTGGGCCTCAAATACATTCAGACTGGTAGAAATTTTTGCACTGAATATAATAGACCCTGAGTCAGAAATAATGTGGATATGTTGACTTGAACATTGTACAACGGTACTTTTCATAAAACACTTCAAAAGCAGGTATAGAAAGTTGAAGTCTGAGGAGTCAAAGAAAGAGAAACAAAGCAAGTCGCTGGTAGTTATTAATTTGTAAGATGGCACTTGAAGAATACTTTCTTGTAGACTCACCATGAAAAGAAAGTGAAAAAACTGGACTCAAAGTTGCAGTACTGGAGTGTAATGATTCATATGTATTGTTAAGAAGGTGCTGGAATAAAATACAGGAACTGAATGTTCTCATTGGAATTCCCTTGATAGAGGAACAGGCAAATGGTAGTCTGAGTAGAGGATGGTATCAAAAAAGATATGCAATAAAGCATCAGATCTTTTTCAACGGAGCCACCCTTTTATCTAACAGATAGTTAAAAGAAAAAAGGGAGGTCATACATTAGAAATGTGTTTTTTCTTCCTTTGGTCTAAAGGAGATATTGGCAGATATAAAATCTAGAAAAGTTTCCCAATTCTTTTTATTCTGTCCCTTAGTGGCTTTTAGGAGGCATTCATCTTATGAAGGATTCATCTGTCTTGTATGAGATGAGCTGGCTTGGGACTTCAGTGCTCTGGCACAATTCATTCTACAGATTTGCACAAACAAAGGTTCTAAGACTTTATTAGCAAGTCCTGCTCTTGTTTGAGCAAAGGCAGGGACTGGTGTTTCCTGTTGGTGATAGCCGTGCTCAGAGCAGTGAGAGGGCTTAGGAAGGATGTGAACCTAAAGCTGATCAGTGGTGCAGAGTGAGATGTCTCTGGCCATCTGCACACCATTAGGTGATGAGTGAAATTTCCTCTTAGAAAAGTGGAGCATTAGGTGTTGGGAGGTGCTTTACTTACTCTAGTGCCATTTCTGTGGTCGTGTTCTAGGTCAGAAAAGTGTGAGCACACCCTGTCCCTCTCTCTGCTCCCTGCTTTTGCTGGCTGTTAATCAAGGAATCATCAAAAACATTCTAATATGTTCATGTAGGTGAATATCTAAAAAATAAAGGGGAGTTGTCTACAGAGAGAATAACTAATTAGCCTGAGCATAAATGTACCTACTGGAAACCTCCATGTGTATTTTGAAACTTTCTGATTTTTATAGAGATAAAATTATACTGTACAAAAGAAACTCCATTAACTTATGCCTTTTTTCTTCATGTATGTATTTCATTGACTGTGCTCCAGTTGTGATTTATCTACGTAAACCTTTATATTAATTATGCAAACTTGTTCAGGTACTTTCAAAAATCTAAAGTACCTTCAAAAGGTTAAAGAAATGCTTTGTTACAATGTATTTATGCAGAACAGCTTGTCAAGAGCCTTTGTTTTAGCAATTCACTTTCTGGTACGTCACCACTACTAAAGCTTACGAAACTAACATTTCTTTTGATAATTCTGTGCTGCTTGGGTTGCAGAGAAGAACAAAACTGCTCTTTTTTAAAGCAAAAATAACAAATAATGTCCTTTAGAAAATCTGTAAAACATTTTTGAAGTTTGTTAGAGAAGCAGATGACTGTGGCCAGCGGGGCTCGAGCGGTGACTGTCCCACTGCACTGCTGGTGAGGCTGCACCTCGAGTGCTGCAGGGTAAGAAAGACACTGAGCGCTGGAGCGGGTCCAGAGAAGGGCAGCAAAGCTGGTGAGGGTCTGGAGAAGAAGTCTCACGAGGAGCGGCTGAGGAGCTGGGGTTGTTTAGTCTGGAGAAAAGGAGACTGAGGGGATATCTCCTCGCTCTCTACAACTCCCTGAAAGGAGGTTGTAGGGAGCTGGGTGTTGGTCTCTTCTTGCAAGTCACATCTGGCAGAACAAGAGGAAATGGCATCAGGTTGCACCAGGGGTGGTTTAGGTTGGACATTAGGAAAAACTTGAACTGAAAGGGTTCTCAAAGACTGGACCAGGCTGCCCAGGGAAGTGGTGGAATCGTCATCCCTGGATGTATTTAAAAGCTGTCTAGATGTGGTGCTTAAGGACATGGTGAAGTACTGGCCCTGGTAGCATTAGATAATGGTTGGACTTGATGATTTTAAAGGTCTTTCCTAAGCATAGTGATTCTGTGGAAGGAACACCTTGGTCTTTTCTGTTTGTAGTTTCAGATGGCTTCTCAGCCCAGCAGCTGTTCTTGCTCCACCCTTTTGAGAGCTGGGGTGTGCAGTGATGCAGCAGGTATTTAAAAGGCGTCTGCTTTGGGGGCACTTGTGCAATTCAGGTAGTGGTAGCAGCATTAGGAATTTATTTGCCTGAGTGAAAAGCTGCTGAACAGGATGTAGCAAGAAGAGAGCTTTTGGGGCTCACTTGAGACCCTGTGTGGCATGTGTATGCCACAAGGTTCATGTGGTGAGTAGTGACCCAAAACCATGTTTCTTCCTTCTTGCCTCAGGGGAAAAAATACAGACACCTTGACAGGGGAAAAAGATATTAAGAAGCACCTTGACATGCTTGTTAGGTCAATTTGATTTGCTGCAGGGATTCAGCCTGCAGCATGTGGGCTAAAGCATGAGCTAAAGTGTTTGAGAAAGCACAGCTCAATAAACTTTGAACAATCTTTTGAAATCAAGACTTACTAAGCGGTTTAGATGTAAGAGGAGCAGCATCTAATGCAGCCCATTGAAGAGAAAAGGATCCTCTGTTTTCCACAAGCTTCATCGTGATTTCTTCAAGAATACATTAATATGAGGCAGCAGCAGTGCTGCCAGGATCCCAAGATGCAGCTGTCAAGTAACATCTGCCAAAAAGGGACTTGCTTCATTACATTCAAACCTCTCCATTGCTCATTAGGTCCCACCAGATGGGGATTCAGTATTTTGAAGTCAGTCATCCTGTATGAAGTAGTTTGTTCATGACACTGATGAACAATTATCTACCCATACAGTTGGGAGTTTTATGCTGTTTATTTCAACTGAGTGTCAGTACAGGGCACAACTTTAGCATTTGATGGTAAGAATAACTGGAAGACAAAAGGTCAGTTTGGGTAACTACAGGAATGAGACTGGAAGTTTTCTAGAATAATCTGTTAATTTCCCTGTAACGGAATCTATAATAAATAACCCCTCATAAGGCTTTGCTACATGTTTTTATTTATTTTACTTTTTTAAGGTCTGAAAAATACTAATTATAAATTTAAAAAAAAATATTGTTCCAACCCAGTGGAAGATAAGCTGCTGTGCATAAAACCTGTTGTATTTCTGTTGTCTGATAAATGTTTAATGGTTTGTTAACTAATTGTCAGCTTAATCAGGAGAGTGACAGTAACAACTCATTCAAATATTTGCATTGTCACCTGCAAAGGCAGCTGTAAACATGATTCATTTTAAATCCTGTATATAGTCTTTAGGTACGAATGTACAGCAATCCCCTTGAAACACATTTCCCAGTGAAATGTTTCTTTTCTATTTTCTGTTGTTGACAATCCTTGTTATAAAGAGAATAAAACAAAACATGGGCCGCTTGGTCATGTGAACCATTCATGTGTGAGGTTGTATTAATGACGCTCTGTAACATCAGAATTTAAAAGTGATTAAAACCCTTGAATGATAATTTCATCCAAGCCTTTTAATTAAATCAAAATACATAGGCAAATATGAGAAAGATAGATTTCTATACACTCATACAGGCTGTCTTGGTTTGAGCTGTCTTGGTTTGTACTCTTAAGTACAGCCATTTACCTCCCTGACAAACAAGTATGGAAAAATTTTTTAAGAGAAGAAGGAAAACAGAATAACTCCCCAAAACCCCAACACAGGCACATATAGACACACATATATTTAGATACACAAACTAGAAATAATTTAAAAAATAAAACCAAACCACGTTAAAATATTTTCCTCTAAAATTAATAATAGTCATATTTCATGACCAGATGCTATTTTGCTGCCTTCGCTGTATTCTCAATGAACTGTATTTTCATTGACTTCAACAGGAAAGTGCCTCTTAGAAGATTTCAGAAGATAACCCTTGAGTATCTTGAGTTGCTGCTGACAACAGAAGGCAAGTGAACTTCTTCATTGAAAACATAAGTCTCACGTAATTGTAAACTTCATTTTGGGAAATACGCAAGTGTACTTAATTAATTACAGCAGCACATTGCAATTTTTAAGGTCCTTTCTTGGCCACAGTGAAAGAAGTGGAGGAGGAGGCTGTTCCAGAAGCCTTCTTATCCCTTTATGGTATGACTGACCCGTGGTTGCTTTCAGTAGCAGTGGGATTTGCACACTCGTGCACCTTTTCAGGAACACTGCAATTGACTGCACAGGGAAAGGCAGGTTAAAGCTTCCCTGCTCTTCTAGTAAGATGAAAAGTAAAGCCAGTTTATCAAAAATGAAGCTGTCAGCTCCCTCACTTCTTTTCCAAGTTGCTTGGAGAACCTACAGTAAAGATATTGCTTTGCAATTCTACTCTGGGCACATGCTCTATACAAATAATTTTTTTTTTTTTTGTCTTTTTTTCCACCCCATATATCCTCATTTAACCAATTTGTATTCTTCTACTATTGAAGAATGGATTTTGTGGTCTAAGTAAGAAAAGCAATATTTGTATTTAAGGTTCTGGAATTGACCATATCCTTACAAATCTTGGTGATGTAAAAGTAAGTAAGTAAAATACATAAATAAACAAATGCTATTTTCCTTAAGAAACTAAGATGAGTCTAAGTTTTCAATTTAAAGCATCTGGGGAGCATGTCTTTTCAGAAAAAAATTTCATCCTAACAAACAGGATATTTCTGTATGGTCAGTTAGTGTGCATATATAGGTACAAACATGTAGAAACACTTAAAAAGTAATGTTAAAGCCAAGTCTAAATAACTTCACCCTGAACATTTTTCTTCAGAAACACGATGAAACTTCTTCAGTTGAAGTGCTAAGCTGGCAAGGAATTCCCACACCTTTCTTGATGTTTCAAGGTCAATACAGTTCTTAGTATGTAAATAAAAATTAAAAAGGATTGTTTCTCTTGCATGTTGACTGAAACAGGTTTACCTCTTTTGCAACTGAGGTAAAAAGCAGCATTAGCAGAAGAGAAAAATCAGTGGCACAGAACAAAAAGCATGCTAAAGCAGAATGGAAAGATGGTAGTGCAGGTTGGCAGGTGGCATGTCTTTCATTACCTTGGAGTGGAGAAGAGACCCATGTTTGACAACTGCTGGAGGAACACAGTAGTTATTTGCTAAAAATTCCTTCTCTCTTTTCATAAATTCTACAAGATCTGTGTATAATTGTCCTGTACAGTTGGCATGTAGGCTAAACTGCGAGCCTTTATGCAGTGTGTTCAGGAAGTGCAAGAGATGCATCTTGGAACCTTAGTGTGTTATTCTCTGCTCTTTAGTGTATTATTCTCCGGAGATTACAGCCTTGCAATTTTTCCAAAGTGGTGGAGTGACAACTCTACCTTAATGATGAAGTCTAGTGAATCAAAGCTCTGCAGATTAGACATAATGGCTCAAGAGGACAGAAGGATTTAATTTCATTATTAGTAACCCTTTATAGCTATGCCATTGTCAGGGTGGCAGTACAAGCTGATTTCCACAAGCTTCAAGAAGCAGCACATGTATTTCCAGGCAAGAAGTGCACGGTAGTGTATTGGCAAGGTCCGTCATTGGGGTTTCTTCTGCACTGGTATGCTTTATTGTTCCACGTGCTAAGGGATGGTGTGTTGCTGGACCTGACTGCAAAACCAAGGTCAAATAAGAGGGCTAAATTCAACATTTCTTCAGGTCAGTGGAAGAGTGTGAATTTCAGTGGATTCTGGTGGTTTCTGCTGCAAAGTGGGCATTCCATCACCTTTTCTAAAAAAAGTTTATGCCCATAATGGTGGTAGAATATTATTTTTGTGTGTGCTCCCTCTCTTCAGAAATGATTTCAAATATATACAACGTATTTGTGCACATTTAAAAACTGCCCCTCTTGAAGAGCAGAAGCATCTTAACGTGTACTTGCATAAAAGTGGAACGTCAATATTTCTAAGCCTAATTGACTTTTGTTGGAAAACCTTATCTAAAATACAATACTAATTTGGTAGCTCTCAGCTGTAGTTTTCTTCAAGTTAGATAACAGGTTGCTGAGTGCTGTTAGTTTAAAACATGGCCTTCTCTTGCAAAGGTGAAGCAGAAAAGCTGTTCTTATTTCCCACCTGCATGCCAGAAATAATTTATAGTAGCAGTTGTACGGTTTCTTTTAACATTTAGTTAAAGGTTTTTAGTATTGTTTTCTTAGGAAATACAGTATATTTTGATTAAAATGCAGGCTGTGTGTTTTGTCAGTTTTACTCACAATTTGTGATACTTGCCTTTATTTTTTTTCCCCCATGGCTAGACTGTTTCATGTATAATTTACTGTGACAAAACACTGGCCCTACTTATTGTCTATAAATGCCATCTCATTAGAAGTGTGTCTGAGGTGTAGCTTTTTAATGGTTGCATAATGCTCTTGGACATGGAGTTAATGGAATAGTAAACAACTTTTTCGTTACAAAAGCAGTGAAGCGGAAGTGTACCTCCATAAAATGAGTTTATTGTAGATGTATGGATATTTCATGAGAGGCACAAAAATTGGTACCTACTGACAGACAAATATGAATTCTCCTTACCTCGGTCATATGAATATTTTTGAAGGTGTTAGGCTTACTTTATGATGAGGAGGATTTGGCTGTGTACACTCACTGCATAAAAATAGTGAAGGTTGTCACTGTAGTGAGCCTCTGTATGAAACTAAGTACTGCCAGCAGAGATGTGAATTAGACAGGCTTTGATAAATACAGATGGTTTCCTTCCCATACACAGAGTATGGAAAAAATGCCTATAGCAGATGAGTAGGAGGTAGATAAGTATGCAGTGCTCAAGAAAAATCCATAGTTTATGAACTCAGTGTCATTCCCTGGCTTTTTGCTATGTCTTAATTACAGATCTGCAAAGTTAAGAACTGTAAAATGAGCACAGTGAGAAGTAAGGTGTGATCACTCCAACTGAGGTAGAAGTTAAAGGAAGAAGGAGTGGGCTTATTTGCCTTTTAAAAATTATCATAACCAAAACAAAACAAAAGGAAAAAAAATCTGACCAATTTCCCCATCTCTCAAGCAGAAATCACACCACAAGAATGTTCACAAACTCCTATTTCTCTGTTCTTTGAAAATCACTTCATGTGGTCTAGATCATCTCAGATAGAATTCTTCTCATCCCTTGTTTTCATAGAACCACAAAATCACAGAATAGCTGTGATTGTAAGGGACATATTTATGACATATTTTTGCAGCATTTTGAGGTTATTTTTTAACGCTCTCTCACATTTTGAGATGGACATCTCTCTGCTTTTTAGCAGTCATTTGAAATATTTCTATGTTTATCACATCCTTTCTCAAACTTCGCTTCAAATTTACTAATCCTAATTTTCCCAATGGATCATGTTTCCTAGACCGTAATCTACATCATTTTCTGATCATTTCATGTTTGTGGTTTTTTTTTTCTCTCAGTAGTCTCTCTTGGACCACACCTTTCTTGATATTTTAGTGTTATCATTTGAAGGCCTTGTTGTAGAGTGAAGAATTAACTACTGTGTCTTGCATAAAAAAATTCCAGTGTAGATATCTCAGTGTGACACTTATTTACAACAGTAAGACGATGCCTTGATTGATTTGCACGTTGTGATCTGTTACAACTCTCTGGATTTGTGTTAAAAGCAACAGCTGTTTGGTTTTGAGTTTCTACTGAAATGACTGATTATTCCTAATATATTTAGTATTCTGCACTTCAGTTGCGGGTCCAAAAGTTGAGCAACTTCTTGGCAAAATCATTAAAGACACTTGTTACACCTCTCTGCACAGTCATTGATGATTGTGCTAATGTTGCCATTGAAAATTCTTCTGTTCTCACATCCACTTCATGCTAATTTCACTTAGTCCTATGCTTGCCTTATTGAGCTTTGTACCATTTCAGTTTTTCCTCCTTGTATCTCTCAGCCCTGCATTATAGATGAGCAGCAATTCACAGAAGAGATAATTATTACTTTCTAAGCTGGTGAAACTACACAGCTACTGCATCATCCTTTAGAAGGGCTGTTCTTCACAAGCCTGCTGCTTTCAGGCCATTTGAAGAAGTCTTCCTTTTTCTATTCACTGTAACTTAAAGAGCTCATGATATTTATATATGTCTGACGTTGCAGTGAAATAGTTTAGTGGGCTGAATGAGTCAGAGCCCAAGCAAGATAGGGATCAAATTATCCAGTAAAGGGAGTTTATATATTGGCTGCCAAGTCTTTGTTATCTCACCATCTCTTTCTATGTCTTCAGGAAGCACTTGGAAATATATTTATGTTAGGAAACTTCACAAAATAATTGCTATCAGTGCAATCAACCTCCTGAGCTGACAGCATCACATTCAATGTTAAAAGTCTTTAGTGCAGGTGATAAAAGTGAGCTGCAAGAGTTGTTTCTGAACGGAACTCATCAGTTCTGCCAGTTCACTATCTGGCTGTTGAAGGAGAGAATCTATTTTCTCTGTGACAATACAATTTCAAGGGGAAGAAAATCTATATGAGAAATTGCACTTTTTTTCTAAAGAGATGTTTGTATTGGTTTCATAAACATATTTATTACAGCTCTGAAGCTAGATGTTTATGTGCAAAAGTATTAGTTGGTCTGAACTGGAGGATAATCAATTCTGTTAGATCTCTGTAATCACAGAACTGATTTTTGATATGGTCTTGATATATTCTTTGTAATAGTCTTTAAAACAAAAACCCCTTTATATGAACTGTAATTTTTACTTTGTGTTAGGAGCATGCCTGTCTTTGAAATATCAATGCAAAAGTTGAGATAATCAATTTTATTTAATAAAAACTAGTTTTCAAAAGAATTGGGGACGTTTTATGTTCAGTTGGGAATACTCTCAAAAGTACTTAAAGGAGAATGGAGAATGGAAGGAGAGTGAAAAAGAATTACGCAGAACTTCATGTACATGAACCATGTGCTGCAATGGAAAAAGGATAAATAGCTGAACTATGAAATTGGCAGATTTGTCAAGTAATATCCCTTTCAAAATATGTTCTCAGATGTTTTTGGTCTCAAGAAATGTAAAATTTTCTTTTCTTGCCAATAAGAGCCCTTGGTGCTTGGACATACAGTTAAGTGTAAAAAATGTACACTAAGCTGAGTTTTATCTATGGTGTGTTTATTTGTACTACAATAGCAGCAGAGTGAAAATATAAGCATTTTTTTCCTCTCTTCTCATTTATCCTCTTTCATATATTGTAAAGTATGTTTGACTCTAGTAAGACTTATATCCAGACCAGGTATGTGACAGGGATATCTATCTATCTATCTATCTATCTATCTATCTATCTATCTATCTATCTATCTATCTATC